>JAHBCN010003499.1:0-74493 GCA_019359885.1 Listronotus oregonensis | reverse complement strand
AAAAGTATTCTTTATACATAATGTCAAATTAATAGGAAAGTATAATAATAATAATGTATTTACTTATTTAGCACCTGGCTATTATTACACAACTTTACAATTAAGTCATTAAATTCTATAAAAATTAATTTTTGTAATTACATTAGTTCTTAATCTAAAACATTTCCAATTATCAGCATATCTAAATAAAGTCTTTTAACTTTCTTTGTAAACATTTTTAAATTTTTAATTTTTTATTTCCCGGGGTTGGCAGAGCATTAAACAGCCTAAGACCATTTCCAAATAAATACTTATGCATTTATGTGCTTCGTTCAAATGGAATTTCAAAATTGTCCCTAGAGCGTACATTGTAAGAATGGATAGAAGACTCGGTATTAAATAATTTTGAAGATAAGGAGGCATTAAATTATTTTTAGTTTTAAAAAAATCATTATAATGTTAGACATTTTATGCTCTGCCATACTGTAAGCCAACCCAACGATTTTAACATTTCCTTTATTGGTGTGTACTTATTACAGCCTAAAATAATTCGCATTACTTTATTCTGCAACAATTGTAAACGATTAACTTCATCTTAATTACATGCTAACAACAAGGAGTTACAATAGTTAAAATGTGGATAAATTATTGTATTATAAATTAACAATTTAGTCCATTGGCTTAAGTTCGATGCTAAATGTCAAACTCGATGAAAATGCCAGCTTCTTTAATTTAAATTTTAAAGTTTTTTAAAAGAAACTTTTAAATGTTTTTTATCATAAAAAGGGGGGTCAAATAATTTTGTTACTTTTACGTTTTCATTTACAAATTTTTAAAATAGTAAATGATTTAATGTTTTTTTAAATAAATAATTTTTAATAATTCCAATTAAATTTTAAATATTGAAGTACTAAAAAGTAATTATAATCAAATAGCATACTAATATTAAAGATCTCTTTAAATTTCACCAAACATAAAAATGGCTCCATTTGTAGGAAACACGGAAACTTAATACCAGGTTTTAAATAAAACCTATTCTCCAGTACATTTTTTAAAACCTCCCGAGCTGTTACCGATGCTGATAAAGAGAAACCGCTTTTAAACCCTAAAACTTAAGGCAGAAATAAAGAGCTAATAGGAAAGAATTTATTAGGGTAATATAATAAAAAAAAATAAAATCTAAAGGGGATGTTAAAATATGACCAAAAAAACATCTTTAGCCCCAATATTTTCCTAATATCCCTATAATTAAGTATCAAAAAGCCTGCATATTGTCATAGTAACTTTCATTGTGTTTGTTAAGTAACTGTCAAAACCGCATAGCAGACAATATATGTTACCGTTGCATAAAGCATAAGAGTTTAAATTCCTGTTAATTAAAATGCCAAACCAACTTATATTTTGGTAAAGACTTTTGGCACAGTATAGGAGAATCCATTTTATTAAAAACTCAGGTGTTTAATTTATATAAAAAGATTAAGGAGGACCGTATACTGGTTAATTTTTTTTTTTCACACGAGACGGGCGAAAACATCGGCAACATAAACTAACATTGACATGATAAATGACCTTATTCTTGCCAACAGAAAAATTTTGGTCCCCAAAATATTATAGACATTACAAATTATTGTAGTTACCTCGAAATAGCCATTATTATGTGCATTACCAAAAAGTTTGCGCTAAACAATGATGACTGTGCAGAGTTTCTGCAAGGGCAAGTTTGTATACTTAGGAGGTGAATACACACAATATACCTATTAAAGCTCATATGTAAAAAATATGCAAAAATTATATTTAAAGCCCAATTTGGAATTATATTATGTAGAACCATTTTCTTATAACGAAAAACTTATATATTATATAATAAGATACCAGACAAGATAGAAAGGCTGTTAAATAGAAAAAGTCGTAGGTCATTTAATTGTAAATTTAATGCCGTTCCGATAATGGCTCTGTTTAATTTAATTTTTGAGATATTTTAAAAAAACTAAAAATTCGCATTTTTGGAAAAATGCTGCAGTTTTTTAATATCAAAATATTTCTAGAATCTATAAAAATATTATTAAAACAACATTTAAGTACAATGCATCTCTGCATGGCAGCCATTTTGTTTTTTAGTATTTAAAAGAACCTTTTTATACCTAAAGATAATTTATAACGCCTTATAGGATTATTTTATTTTTATGTTAAAATAATAAACATAGTTTTACCCGAGTTGGCCATGACTGCGAAGGCCATTAGCTTCATAAACAATTATAATATTATGTACACGACAAAGACGAAGATTCACTTACTGTGCATTTTCTAAAAGGCCTTTAATTAACTTTCCAAAAGGAACAAAAAACGTTTTTTTAAAATATGGTAGCAACTTCTATATAACCAAATAAATAAAAAGTAAAATAATCTACCTAGAAAGTAAGTCTTCTGCGGTCGACAAATTAATTTAGAAAGAGCTGTAATTTATTTTTAGCATAAACCAGACAAGACTAACAAGTTTTGAAATATTTAAAATAAAATTGGTTAGACCAATAAATCCTATATTAAAACTAAATGCTAAACTAACAAAAAAAGTATAACCGTATTACCGCCTAGACGACTGCCTTAAATATAAATAATAATAGTAATAATATTTCTTGCTGTAAAAAAATAAAAACCTTAATTTGTTATCCTTTGCGACAAAATGAAAGAATTTTGGGAAAAACTAAACTAAAGTCATTTCAGACACTGATAAAAAGTCCCTAGACTACCAGTAATATTATTTTTTAAAGAAAGAAAATAGAGTAAGTATTCTTTAAAAGCTTTTCTTACCCCTACTTGCTAGATCCAGGATGACCGTTAAGATTACTTTACCTGAAAAAATACAAATAAATAAATAAGTAAAATTAAAAGATTAAAATACATAATATTTTAAAATCTTATTAATAAATTATTTAACAATTAAATGATAAAAATTAATATGACTTTACCAATTTATAAAAAACCTGTTGTGTGATCTTTAAATTAAATTTGAAGCATTTTTTATTTTCATTACTTTCTTATCTTACTTAATTTTAATGTTTTTATTAAATTTAAGTAAAAAATTAAAGAAGTACACAAGGTATTTAATAGTTAGATGCAAAATACTTGTAAATATACTATTGTATGTAGTATTGTAGTAGTATGCTTTAGTAAAATAAAGACCATTATTTTACTTTCTGAATAACATAAATTGCGTGAGTCAATATTTTATTTTTAGATAAGTTACAGGGTTTGGAAAAACTGTTTTATTATCCCACACACCAATTATTGTTTAATAATATTATCTTTAAATATGTTCTATAATTTTGTTATTCATGTTTTAGCTTGTTTTATTTAGGATTCTTGCCTTACTAATTTTTGGAAAATGGGACCTCTTCGATCCAGGTCCCCGGGGTATAATAAGCTGACCCTGTTCAGCCCTATTGGCGATTTGCAAGTTCATAGAGTTGAATAGGGTCAGCTGGTTATACCTCGGGACCTGGACCGAAGAGGTCCCATTTTCAAAAAGTAGTAACGCAAGTATCCAAAAAAAAACCAACTAAAATATTATCTTTATATTCAGAATATTGTACCTATGTAAATTAAAATTATTTGACTTCTAGTTACCTTAAATTTTTTACTTTTAAAAATATCATTTTTTTAATCTGGTTTGGTTTGGTCTTACATCCTATGTAAAAAAATCGTAAAAAACCGTTTCTATGATCATCAGTTAAAGCTCATTTAAAGGTTTGATATAATTAATATGGGTTAGTTCTTTAAGATGATTTTTGAGGTGATTTTCCTTAAGCATTTAATTTTTTAAAAGTTTTTTTTAACTTGTCCTTAAACAAATTTTAAAGAGAAATTAGTTAATTATTTAATTAATACCTGTGCTCCGAATTCAAAAATAAATTAGTTGGTTCGGAACTTTTTAACGAGATTTATTATACTACATAACACTGAATAATTTACCATGGTTTACATTGGTAACACGTCATTTACGTATACTTTAAAAAATTATAACAAGTTTGAACATGTATGCAGTTTTTACTTTAAAATGTATGTATCTAATAAGTATATTAGGGTAAGCAATGCATCTAAAATTTACATAATCCATTGACGTATACCTAATTGAAAGTGGACGTATCGGGTTGTCTTGTAAATTGCCTTTAGTCACACAAGTGCTTTACTTTTATTACACTTTCAGCAAAGCTTCGCGTTTATCTATTTCTAACCACTTTAGGAATGACAGAACTTTATTACTGAGTAAAAACATTTGTATAAAATAAACAAATCAACAAACCATTTTTTACAAAAATGCAAAGTACAACTTAAAAAAACTACTTTTAGGAAAATCGTAAACTTCTTTGACATTGCTCACATCAGATCTACGGAATCGTTAAATTTAATTAAGAAAACAATTTTTTTTTTAGCAAAGAGGCAAAAAGAAAATGGAACCCTAGAATAATGTTGTTTCAATTACAGCATTAAAAGAAAATAGAGAGTAAAAGCATTTTAAGGAATACGCAATTAAATCATAGGTTAAAATTTGATTTTTATGATATTAAAATTTTTCTTTAAATTTTTTTAAAGAACACTTTTAAAGGTTACATAATATTTGTGTGTAAATCCATATAGTAAAAGAACGATTAACATCCATTTGGCTCAATTTTTTAATTTTTTTTAACACTTTAACGGCCGAGTGATGATCGCGTTATTAAATTTAGCAATGGACTTAGCAATTGTTAAAAGTTAACAACGGTTTAGTATTTTTAACAAAATGTCAGATTTTGACAGGTTGCCTACTAAAATCATTGAATAACACTGACAATGACGTTTGTTAAACATTCTAAACCGTTGTTAACTTTTAACAATTGCTAAGTCCATTGCTAAATTTAACAACGCGATCATCACTCGGCCGTAAGATTGATTGTAGTTTAAGAAAACCATTTTTAACATTTTCAGGATAGTAAAAAAATAAAAAAGGTCAGATTGTAAAAAAGGAAGTACACTTATATACTTAGATCCATTTTTATGACCCTAAAAATGAAAGTTAGAAAAATACGGATTAAGCAATTAAAATAACGAGAGGTAAGTTGCTTTTTTATCTCAAAATATTGGTTTTAATAATTTCTAAAGCCTACTGTTAAGTAAATGAAGGGACGCCATGTTGCCTTTACGAAAATATTTAGACTTCTTAATGAAATAAAGACAAAAGATGGTCTTTATTTTTAACTTTTTGATTATTTTTAGCTTTTTTCGTGACTCTAAATTTTTATTATTCCTAAAACTGTTTTCTTAAGTCTGAATTGTAAAGTAAGTGTTTTGTGTTTAAAAATCTTTTTCCAACATAAGGTTGTAAACCTAATAATATTTCTACATTTAGTATTTGTGTATTAAATAAAACTCCTCACATTTATACGTGCTGTCTTTCGTTTGCATTATCATATAAGAAATAATGTTTTATAATTTTCCGGTTAGCGGAGTTCGGACAAGCAGTTAAGTGCAAGAGAAATATTTTCTGCAAGAATTAAAAACAAGATTTTTTTTTGCACGCCGTGCTAAAATGCGTGCAAAAAAGTAGTATTTTTCGCACGCTTGTAGAAAAATTTAACTTTCTACAAATAGCTCCAATATGCAAATGTTTAAACACATTTTTACATCTAGCAAGCATCCTGAATTTATAAGTTGTCTAATTAATAAAAAAAATGGTAATGGTAAAAAATGCAAAATCACAAATTATTACAAAACACATCTTTTGATTTTATGATACACATTTTTTAGTAAAATTAAAAGCGAGTAAATTTATCCACTGTTGTAGAGATAAAAGTAAATTGTTTGTTTAAAGAGCACTAGTAATTTAAAATGCATTTTTTTACCATAATATATTACAAGATAATTAATATGTCGCAATAAAGTTTAAAGCATTGTTATGCAATAGATCTTTTGAGTCATGTCAACCGAAATTGTGAAAAGAAAAAATTGGGTACAAAAAAAAACAATTTTCATCTATTTCGCGATTCTTTCTACTTAAATTAATTGTATTATTTAAAACAAACATATTTTTAGTAAAAGATATAAAAGATAAAGAAGATAAAAGGTGCGTTTTTTGGTTTTGGTAGGAAACTAACGAAGCAGTTTAATGCATGATAATAAATGTAAATTAAATTTTATATTTTTATTAAAATAAATTTTATTTTAAATTATATTACTTATAACATAATAAATTGACTTAAAATATTTTTTTAAATAACAATTAATTCAGAAAACCTAAAACTTCAGCTTACAATATGCTTCATATGATAAAAGGTTTAACAAAGATTCTATAGTGACGTTGTTTATCTTCTAAACCATTAAAAAAATTATAATTTGGCTGTTTTTGGTAGGGATATTTTTAAATTTTTACATATATCTCGCTTTACCTATTCTTTCTTTGAATGTAACTTATAAACACATCGGCATTAAAAATTTTAAAAAATATTTTTTGGAGAACTTGAAGTTACCATTTAAAGCCCGTTATTCTAAAATTGCCAGTAAACTGCGCACAAAAAAATCTTAAGAATAAACCGCAGTTCTTATTCAGTGTTTTTTTCTATTTTCCTAAAAAAATATATCTTTTAGTTTACAATTTTTAGTTTGGGCGTTTTCGGGTTAACGATAAAATGTACAATTCAAAAACTTAAGTTAAAACCACAGAAGTATAGATAATCCGATATTGTAATACCCAGCCTTAAAAAAAAACATCACTTTAATGTTACATCTGAATAATCACTAGTTCTTAGGATGTCAAGCCAAAGCCATCTTAGCGTATTATTTAAATGTAGTGTAAAATTTTTATTTTGACAAAAATGGTCATAAAGGCTGACAAAATTAAAATTATTAAAGATGGCATATTTTACATTTAAATGAATTAAACCATTAAACTAAGGCATACAAAAAAAGAGTAAAAGTCTTGGCATAAAAATAAAACTTAATTGTATCCCCCCATATGGTAAAATCTGTTTTTAAATAATAAAATGGAAAAAACTGCAAAATGGGTAGTCTTAGCTGACTTATGCATAAAGTGTGGGGTATCATTAAAAAGGTATTTTAATTTGCAGTGGACTAGTAAAATAACAAATAAATCAAACTTTAAGTTTATGTTTTAACTCAAAAAGCTTAACTGTCAGATAAGAAATCAGAACTTCACTGGAATTTACGTAAAAATTTACAGAATATTACCATTTATAGTTTTTCTTTATCACTAATAATAACCGATATACAGAACTGTATCTTTAAAGAAATTGTTTTTTTTTGAAATTTTATCATATTTAAAAAAATCTGTGACAAAAATGTACAAACAGAATTGCTTTATTTTTTACAGTTTTCTCAATACCTCGTTAATACGACGAAAATGCACCACCCTGTACGTAACCCAACTGGCTATAAATTGAATATACACAAAATGTGCTTAGTAGACTGCGCAGCACCAGTGGCAATACAAAACCAGTAAGTTGGAATTAAGCATTTTTTGCACCCAATATATATACTAGAAGCAAAGACAATTGTAGTTATAACTACCATTGTCTTTGCTAGAAGTTATAGGTAAAATATGATAAATACATTTTTGTACATTTATTTTATAACCAAAAAAATGTATTGCTGCAACGCAGACAACCAATAAAATATAATTTTAACAAAAAGTCAAACAGTTCTACTGAAATCTTAAAAATCACATCTGAGAGGACTCGTAAATTTTAATATTAGGTTTTAGAACTATGTCCATATGCGCGCTTTTATGGCACATAACGGATATGACGCAAAATTTTAAAACAACTTGATCGTAACAATTTAATATGCATATAAAACTTTTTTGTTATTACATACTGAGTGATCCAGAAGAGTGGCTCACCCTCTTTTTGTTTTGTATTTTTCAAGATAGAAAAATAAAATTTTGAGATATCATATAATATTTTTGACGCTGTTTTTTTTTTAACAGGTAACGTGACCCTTGGTCAACTTTTGATTTTTAAACAGGATATCCTATTTATTTTTACATTTTAAGATTCCTGAAAACATTCTGCGTCCAAGGTTTCCCATATATAAAATTTTTACTGCTTTGATTTTTTTTTTAATATTGGTCTTGTAAATGTATTTAATGGTAAATTTTAAATTATTTTTAAACTTTCGAATAATCCTTGTAGGCTAAGTTTTCTAATAGCAAAGTAAATCAATAATATCCTATTTACAAAATAAATTCATTTCATTTAGGGATATCAAAACGCGACCTAAGCAAGCGTAAAGCATTTACAGGGTGTTTTTTAATTTTGCTAAATTATTAGGCACCTAGATCGAAAAAAACAACAATATGTGTTGTTTTTCTTTAAAGCTGTCCCAATTTGACATAGTATGGCATTAATTAATTGGAACTTATTTTTGCCCTAGTGGATGCCAATAAACTCCGGCAGCTTTTGGTCGTAAAATGTAGAGTTTTTTTTAAAAGAAACATCTTTCTTAAATATAGTACAAATTACTTAAATTTAAATATGGTACAAATTATTTACATTTATACAAGAGTCCACAGGTAAGTTTTAGTTTAAAATTAAAAGAAATTGGCAATAACGATGGTAATTGCTTAAAGAAAATCATAATATAATAAAGGAAAATTTTGGAATTAATAATGAGTAAATGGTAATTGTAAATATACCAATTTGGCAGCAAGTCAAAAGGTTAAAGATGGGCTTAAAAATGTTTAGTAATAATTAAAGTAAATAAATATTATTTAAATAAAATGCAAGAAACTGGCATTCAATTTGGATGTGTAGATTCTATAGGTTAAGTATATATTCTGCTGGGTTCCTCTTGGTTCCTCAGCCAAGTAAAGAGGTTTTAACTGTTGGACTACCTTTATGGCACTTAATAGACTCTTGAGGGACATTAAAAATGATTCGGAGAAGCTTATTGGACTCCATGTAAGAATTATAGGACAAACCAAATTGTAAACTCCAACTTGAAATAAAGTCCCAGTTAAACTTATTTTGCAGAACATTTACCATTCTAATTGAACCATACCATTGTTACATAAATACCAAAATGTGTCTAGATATTGACAAAAAAATCACATAACGTGGTACATATCTTATTTCTTAAGGCATTTTCCAAATGGACTATAACTAAAGATAATTTCTGTGCAGTGTAAGCAAAATAATTATGATTAAACAATGCTTAACTAAAATTTTTAAATAAAAAACGTAATAGGACATTTTTGTTTAAAAACAAACCGTTAAAACCTACTGCATCGAAAACAGCACAAACAGATCCATGTAATACGGTGTTAAGACCAAAAAATATTTAAAAATAATATCACAAACATGGGCACAAAAATAAATACTTTCTTATAGGCAACGATTTTTTAAATTAACAAAGAGGATGGTCTTAAATTTGACCGATGGCTTCTAGATTTGGCACTTCATGCCGGTGAACACTACAAAAGTTACTTTTCAACTTGATTTTTAATTTTCAGTCAACCAATTTCCTTTTTTTTTTGTTCCAGCGTAACTCCGAACACCTTTACGGTTGGCACATTAATGCGATTTTGGCCCATAGTAGATTAGACGTATTAGTACAATATAAATCAGGTAAATATAAATATTTACTGTTTACGTTAGACTTGGGTTGGTAAAAAAAAATAAGAACTTTGTTTACTGAAATTTGGATTTTTGCATTAAAAAGAAGATCACCCAAAAAAATTGGTATATCGATGCAATAATTCAGCAAACGCCTTTATAAAGGATTACCATGTACTATTTAAAAAATTATACCAGATAATAAAACTTTGATTGTAAAATAACATTCCAACTTAAAAAAAATAAAGTCAAGTGAGTCTTACTTTTATCCTGAAATTTATACCGGAATAATCAATACGTTTTACTATTTCAGAAAAATCTACAATCTAAAGCAATTTCGAAGAAAGTAATATGTAAGAAATAATAATATACATGTGAAATACAAGTTGAAGTTTTAATTTAGTATTTAGGTGTGAAGTAAATAGATGGTACCTTATCTTATGTATCCTTTTATTTACAACAAATTATAAAATAAAAATTTATCTAGGATAAAAATGTTTGTATTTATAAAATGCTAAAATATAAAATACCATTAAATGCAGAATGTCCACAGAAATGCAAAAATATAAAAATATATGGGGTGTTCCATTTAAAAATCGTAAGTTGAGCCGTTTTCGGTAAAACACAAAAGTCACCGAAAGTTAAGTGACTTAGTAAAAAACGTGAAATTTAAAATTATTTGATATCCCTAAGTTTTATTTTTATAACCTTAAAAATTAAGAAAAAAAGGGGGGTGAGCCACGCTCTTGGATCACCCAGTATAGTCTGTCGTCTTTTAGAAATGCAATTTTTTTGGAAAATAAAATTGCAAGTTACCTTAAATCTAGTAAGGATTAAACTAATTTCACCTAATTTCGTTTCATTTAAGATCGATCAATTTTGTGATATATTTAAAACAAGCCACTACTTTGATTGTGTGGTACTTTCAATTTATGCCACAGTAATCTGGTGAAATTCAGGAGCAATTATGTTTTTTTTCCTTAACAAAGTGTTTAAAATAAACTTTTATCAGGTCTCGATCGATTTTGTAAATTATCCAAAATTAAAAAATAAACTTATTAATTCAATGAAAAAAAACGATACGTTAAAACGTTAGACTTCACAGAAATGGTATATGCCAATTGCAATATTATTTAAATTTTACAAAAATAACAATAAAGAAATTTAATAGGTTAACATGGAAGTTTATTATCTTAAACTGTAAATATATTTTAAAAAAGTCGGTCTTCTGCTACTATATTTTGGTAATAAAATATTCTTTTGTAATTGTAATATTTTTTAGTAATTCTAAGGCTTTTTTTATCTTTTTGTAGCTTACAATAATTAATTGCACTGGCAGATTATTTTAAAAAATATATTTGCCTTACCTGTGTTGCACACAGTATTAAAAGTCAAAAGGTTTGGTGTATTTTTTTAATATAATTTTATATTAATTTTCTTTATTTAAAAGTTTTTAAATAAAAAAGCTTTTTTTACCTGTATGCCAGATATCTCATCGTTACTGCCCTAATGCAATGATATCGTGTAATACTTACCTTAATTATTATTATTTTTTTGTTTAGAAATAATATTTGCATACATCTTAGTTAACCGCTTCTAGCAACAACAAAAACGCAGTTGATGGCTGGCTCAATAAAGCTTTTTAAAACGAAACTAAGTTAGTATTAAGTTAAGCAAAACCAGAAAAATCTATAACCCCTTTAAATATATAGTTTTTTTTATGACTTTATTTAACAAGATGGGGAAAAGGTATAGTTCTAAAAAATATATAAATTCTGACAGAATGAGGATGCCAGTATCTTAAATACCTTGCTATTGGACAAAACACAGAGAAAATTAAAATTGATTACTTTAGAATATTTACATAACAACAGTTATTAATTAAAAATCATTTCACTGAACCGTAACAAATAAAATAGCAAGGTTAAATTAACAGACGTGTTTGTGCCACCAAAGGCCTTCCTTAAAAATAAAATAGGCAAATTTAAATTATTTTTTTGTTTGGCATAACTTGGCTGCTTAACAGTAAAAAAGAATAAAAACTATTAGACTTTTTTGGTTTTAGGGAAAGTAACTGTATCGTGGTGCATTAATTAATCAAATAAATCTGTAAATGTTATAAATGCAGTATTTTCTCTATGTTTTTTATACGGTTCTGGGTTTTATTTAAAACAAATAAAAAATTAAAGTTAAAGTAACAGTACAGAACTGGTTTAGTAAAAGTTCTTTTAATTGGTGTAAAAAAAAACAGGACCATTAAAGGAGCAATTATTCTAATTAGTTTTTTTTTAATTACAGGTTAGCTAAATGCTTGTTAAAGATTTAAATCTCCTAGGTTAAACCTATTACGATATTTCATTTTTTTTATATTTTTAGATTGTTGAAATTTTGCTCGATTCGTCCATCAAGCAAGGAAACTTTTCCCGTAAAATAAAAAATATTAAAGTATACACAGCTACTAATAGTAGGTGCTTACTGCGTGTGTGATGGCTTAATATTATTATTAATTATCAAAAAACCAAAATGGCATAGGTTGGTATTTAAAAAAGTTTAAATAGGTAAAACAATTTTATTGTTTTACGTGCACGTATAACATTAGAATTACCTATAACAACTTTTAATTATTATTAAATTTAAATAAATTCTTATTTTTTTAAATAAAACTAGTTTTTTAAATAGCAATTTCTGTTTCCTAAATTATGACAAATTTTAAAATGCCTGCTTTTAGATAAACCGGGGAATTATGTAAAAAGAACTAGATAAGGGTCATAGTTTCGGGCTGTAAGATGTAACGGACATCTGCCATTAAAAATGTTTTAAAGCTTTTTCTTTAACGGTAAATTGTATAGGCCACATTCATATTCACCTTTAATGAATTGGGTCTCTAATAAACCTTTTACAGAATCCTGGTTGCCCATCAAGACGGAACAATAATTAGCAAGGAAGGGGCAGGCCAGAGTCTACCGCGCAACCATGGCTTTTCTTAACGGTAAGAGTGGGCCTTGACACTCCCAAACCAGAAAAAAACCGAATTGTTAACGGCCCTTTGATGCAACCTTGGATACTTGTGATCTTTTCAAACATGTCTTCGATGTTTGCTCCTTAACGTGGGCTTAACCTCAACATAACGCCGGCGTAAACTTATTATATTAATAAAGAAAATACATTCTTTTAACGTATTTAACAGTAATTACTGCAGTAACTTCAAGTGCGTGTTATTTGTTTTTACACATTTTCTTACTTTTCCCAATATTACAAGATAGAGAACCGACTTTGCTTTGACAAGCTACTTCTTTTATTTTCTTTAATTTATGCTCTCCTTGTTTTTCTTATAATTCTTCATATTTTGTCTTATATCTTTTGCCGTATCTAACTTTTATACTGCTTTTTCTTCTTTTTATATATGATATTTATCAATTCTGAACATTAGACTTGAATGACTTTCAAACCTGAATCTATGTTTTTATTTTTTTCACGTAATTAAATTATGGTTAAATTCAATTAATGAATATCCCACCACAATGCAATAAAAGGAAAATTCATGTTCAAATGCTATTTAGTTTTAAGAGCAAAATATATGTATGATATTTTATAAAATAATTACTACATTTTGCTAAAAAATATTTAACTATTTTTGAATTAATTTAATATAATTACTACACGTGTAGTTTTTGTTAGTATTTTCTTTTATTGCCTTATCTTTCTAGATTTTTATCTTAAGAATTCCTATAATTTTTAAATGCAATGATATTGGTGATAATAAGAAAAAATTGACGATTATCTAAATAAGTATTAACCATTTCTTAACTTTAAAACATTATTTTAGTATACTAAACAATATATTTATTTTTAATATGTTCAGAATACAAAAAAATTACAATTAAACCTAAAAACTATGGTATAAAATAACTTAGGGTTATTTTAGTGAAGAGCCATAAATTTTAGGTAATTTTTGAAGTGCCGTAAAAAAAAAGGCAATTAATATTTTTACTATCCATTTTTTGTGAATTATTTACTAAAATTACAAAAATACAGAAAAAATAAATAAATAAAAAAAGTTAAAAATTTAAAAAACTAGCAGCTGATGTGGTAGTGTCTCAAAAAATTGCCCGTGATCATAACCACGATTCTCAAGTTCTTCTGTACTGATTTACTAAAAATTTTGAGAGTCTTTTTATAGACTTGTTTAAGACTGGAACTATCCGCATCCCCAATTTTTTAATTTTTACTGTTTTTAAAAAATTCAATAAGTCAAAAAAAGTGGTACAAAAATTGTTTTTTTTTTCAGGCAACCGCCATTTTGTAAAAAAACCAAAATTACTCCACACTAATAATTTTTTTTTCAGATTGCTAGGAGGGTTGGAATCGTGGGCATGATCACAGGTCAATTTTTTGAGACCCGCCACTTCATCAGCTGCTAATTTTTAATGTTAATAAATAACTTATAAAAAAATGAATAGTAAAAATATTAATTGCCATTTTTTACGGCACTTCAATGATTACCTAGAATTCTTGGCCCTACACTAGAATGCCCCTTTAAAATTCATATTCCATTATAATTTGTCACAAATACCTAAAAAAATTATTCGTAGCGTGTAATGCAGAAAAGAGGTTAAGAGCCCACTTACCGTCGAACTAAATAATAGGTTTTAAAATCTGCATTTCTCAAATGTAATAAAACTGCTTCATTTGGAGTTTGAAAGTACCTCAAAAACTTTGTTGTACAAATATTGTTATTAGTATGATTGGCAGCTACATTAGTTTGCGACTACGTTCGCTTGATTTATTTTAAAAATACAAACTTACGTATATTAGGGTTTTAAAAAATTAGGACCATATAACCGAAAACAACCACAACGTATTATTTCCTTTTAAAAAATGCAATACATTTAAAATATTTTATTTAGGCATAACTCAAAGAAAGCTAAAATTAGGCATTTAAATTACCCTTACCCTAAAAAATTACGATTTAAAACCCCCCTTACAAAAAATAAAAAAGAAGTAAACACAATTTAAAACAACTATTTTTTTTTAATTTCTTGTAATGGGTAATGGCCATTAAGAACAAACACGCTTTTATTTGGTTTATGTTATGTATTAGTTAATACCTCAAAATGTAAAATTAATGAAACAATTTTTTACTACCCTGTATATTTAAAATAATAGGAGGCAATATTGGGATATATGCTTTTAGTCCTTTGTACACCATATTTAAAACGTAGTTATTTCAGTTTTTACTGAATCATTGCACGCTTACTTACATTTCAAAACAATGTTACAGGCACAAAGCTTTTCTATTTGTAACTGAATACGTTATGTGGCAAATGAAAATTTGAATTAGATACAATGTTATAAAAATGATCTTTTAGCATTCAACAGAAATACAAATGAAGTAAAACAAAAAATTTAGTTGCTTTTAGGTCATATTAATAAGTTATTTTTAGGTCGTATAAATTTGTTATGGTTTTCTTTTTTGGGTGTATAATAAGAGAGCCCATAAATTAAAAAAAAATATATTATATTATCCTTAACGATAATACAAACAATTATTTATTAAAGAAAAAAACAAATATGTGAGTGATTATCTTATTGTTAAAATGCAACCAGTGGTAAAGCATAAATTCGATCGTGGGTCCAAATACTTTTAAAAGGAATTAATGCCGCTAGAGCCATTGATTTTCCATTTAAAAAATAAATAATTTTTGGCACAAAAAGAAAATACAATTTATAGTCCGGGAAACGAACCATTTTGCCTAGCAATTTTTTCAAAAAGCATAGAATGACTTGAAATTTTGGCAGTAGGTAGGGAATAATCCAAGGATTAAAATCTATATCATGCCGAAGAGCGCCTTTGCCTTAGGGGTGGTTGCCAAACCACCTCCGGGGTGAAATTTTATTTCATATTTTGACCACAGGAATTAATATAAAAATGATTTTTTAGCAACAAATGTTCTATGCATTTTTTTTTTTTTTGTAAAATGCATAGTTTTCGGGTTATTCGCAATCGAAAGTCGATAAAATCAACGTTTTTAATCGGTTTTTTGCAAATAAATCAATAAATTTGCATATTATTAAAAAGACTGTAAATAGCAAAATTGTAGCTTTAAAAAAACGAATAAAATAATTTTATTGGAACTGCTGTGGGACCAATACAAACCAAGTTGTGATTTGTTAAATGTTAACTGTTATTTATCATATCAAACACAAAAGTTCAGAGTTTTAAAGGCAAATAACAAACATATATAAATATACATATTTTTAGAGGAAGAGTAATAACTTTATGAAGCATTGGCAAAGACCTTTTTTTTTAAAAAAAGGAATGTATCGTAAAACTTGAGTGAGTTATGATTAAAATAATGTTAGACCAACATTTCTTGAGTGCACCATATTTAAAATAAGTAGTAGCCCTTTTTTAATTCTCTTGATCTATGTATCATAAATACAATTTAAAATTTTAACCGATTTAAATTGCTTAATTAAAAAAAATTGAGCTACAAGTGAGAAAATTGGTAAACATTGGTAAGGTATTTAATTGTAGTTTTTTAAATAACAAATATTGTGCTGTTTTAACTTTTTATTACAAAAACTAAAGAAGTTATGCTTAAAAAACCAATTTTTTGAAGCATTCCAAGAGCGATTTGATGCATTTTTTAAATAATCCTCGGTTTTGTTCTATTTTTTGCACTGTAATATTGTAAGAGGTGGATGTGTAAGCATAAAAAAATTACAAAATTAAATTATTAATACTTTTGAGCGGTAACATTTTTATATTACAAATCTGTGACAATATGTTAATTTTTTTTTATTAAATCATAATAAGAGTTCATTTTCAGGGGTTGAATTGCACTAAATAATGTTTCAAAGAATTAAATACTTATTTTTTAATTTATATGAACCTAATTTTATGTGATTTAAGCTTTAATATAAAAGTTCAAAGGTTTTTGCAATAAAGGGTAGTTTTCACCCCTAAAAAATAAAAAGCGAGGTTAAGCATAATGAAGATTTTGGAGATAAGGGTAAGTTAGGCTTAATCCCGAATTTTCATGCAAAACACTGGAATAATATATTAATTTTTTAGGGTTAATATTTTTTTTAATCATAATAGGGGTTGACTTTTAAGGGCTAAAATATTTTAAAGAAAGACACAAGAAACAAAATACTCCTTTTTTTACTTATTTAAGTTAAATTTTACTTAACTTAAGCTTTTATACATAGTTTTTTAGCTTTAAGCAATAAAGGGTAGTTTTCACTCTTAAAAAATGAAGAGCGCCCATCGGCATAATATAGATTTTAAAGAGGAGGGTAAGTTAAGCTTAATCCCAAATTTACATGTAAAACTATGCATTTTGAAAAAATTGCCAGGTTTTGCACTTTTTTCAGCGTCGTTTTCTGGACTATTAATAATCTCCGAACTCCAGTGACGAGTAGCTTTAAAAACGTAAATTTTTATAAATACCAACCATTCTAAAGGAAGCTTAGTCGCAAAATTATGAAAAAAAAGAATCAGGCAAAATAGAAAAACAATTAACAATTTATTAAAATCCAACCACTTATAAGAAAATATTAGAAATATTACGTAATTGTGAATAATTTCAAGAACCTATCTTAAACAAAGCTTGGTTAAAAAATTTTAAAAAATATTGCTTTTCAAAGAATAAACGACAGTTTACAACTTACTAAAATCCAGCAAGTCACGAAGTTAATTAAGGAACTTTAATATTTAATTAAAAGCAAGTACCCTTTGCCACAAAAAAGAAATCTAGTTTAAAATTTAGTAGTTTTTTTTACTGGCAGGGTTGTTCAAGTAGTGTAGAAATTTAAGAAAAAAATAATAAGTATCCCTTCTAGGAATAAAATGGGTTACAAGTTACAAGTATTGACAAATATTGTTTATTTGTCTCTAATCAAATGAGGCAAAAATCTTATTGATATGGTAAGTTTTAAAATAATTTGTTAATTTCTTGACCGCAATAAAATTTAAATTACAACCCTCAGTGGAAAACATAACCATAAATAGGTTGCCTGACAAATATCTATTGTGTCGGCACCGCACCTTCTGAAAGGGTACAGATCCTGACTACATACTAAAATAATAGTTTAGGTTAGCTATTTTCGATGTTTAATAACACACACAAAAATACCTTGACAATCTTCAAACGACTGAAACTAAGACGAAAAGACTCTGCTTTATATTCAACAGCTGCAATTCACCTATAACCTACATAATATACCAAAAAATAGGTTTTTTAAAAATTAAAAAAAAAAATTTTAAATCGGATCATCAGGACCCAAATTTTATTAGGTTTTAATTAAAAGTGGGTTAAAAATTAAAATCCCCGATTTTTTGTGGGAAGCGCCCGTGGGATAGCAAAGCTAAGGTGGGTTTTAAATTTAAAAGAAAAACACAATTTTGGGGATTGAATTTTCTTTCAAAACCCAACAGAATATTTTGTGGCAATAGGACCAAAAAGGGGCCGGTTTAATTAGCTTTTGAAACTAAAATGTCCCAAAAAAAATAAACTTCTGCATATAACCATAGATCATTGAACCACAGTAAAATATGTTGCGTGTTTTCAATTAGGGGAATGTTATTCGATTTGTATCAAGGTTTGAAAAAATTATTTTATATCTTAAATTTTGTGGCAGAAATTTGGGTTTTTTAACATTATACTTAACATAAAAATTGGGTTTGTTTGGGGGCCTAATAAGGTTTATGATCCGAGGATCCCATTTCAAGGGCCCCAAAACGCTGGTCAGGGCTGAAAAAACGCCGTATATCCACCCAAAAACCCAGTTATATCAATAAAGTAACTTATGCAAAACGTTATCACATAGAGCAATATGTTCATTAGATTTTGAAACAGTTACAACTTTTCATAGAGGTGATAACTGAAAATAATACTTTTCAACTTTCACCATTTTTATTTTAGAAGTTTTAGTATACAAAAGAAAACTCGACATATTCATAACCTGTTGCTTCATCCAAAGGAGTTTAAAGACTTAAGAAAGGATGGGATTATGGATAAATAACCCAATTTCCTATTAACCTTTAATTGAAATTTATTTAAACAGGTTGCACTAAGTTTTGGTTTGCCAAAAAAAACAAGAAAGATTTGGATTATTGGGTTGGAAATTTGTCATTGCAAAACTTTAATAATAAGATAAAATAACTATTATCAAAGTAGATACAGATACACTGAATCAAATTGCACCATGTAAAAAATACATAAGTAATTATACCAACTGTATTGTAAATAATAATTTTAAATAAATTGGTTAATAAGTTTATCGTTGTTTATAATTTTTAATATTTTATTATAGCCACAAAAATTTGGTTTTGGTACATTTATAATCATGATTACAGCAACAAGTTTAAAAAGATTAGAATGACAAGGCCGTAAACCGAGTCGTTCTTATTATACGAGTGTAGTTATGTTTAAAAGCACGTGTAAACAATATTTTATCTAGAACCAAAATGTGCAAAAATAGGTTTTTAATTATTATGTGTATGGTAAGTTTTACAATATTAAGTTATTAAGTTATTAAAGTTATAAAGGTTTTAAAGTTAATTAATTAACTTTAAAACCTTTAATTATGACATTTGTCACAGGACATTTGTTCTGTCAAGTAAACGAAAGTACTTTTCGCACAAAAAAATATATTTAAAAATTACGATGAGCAGATTCAAAAAACTTCATTCAGACGTAGAAGTTAATAGAAAATATACAATCAGTATGTCAACCCGAAAGCGTGCCAAACAGGCCAACAATCAACTACAGCTATGTAAAAATGTTTATTTATAATAATTAGTAGTAGAAATTTGTATCCAAAATGTATGTATTTTTTGATATTTGTACTTGTTTTTTATAGTTACAAAAACTAGTTGTTTTATAAATTCATAACACCACTTGTTGTGTTATGAGTCTCATACTGTATTTCAAATACTAGAAAAATAGTTATGACAAAGCTTCATTAATGACGGTTGTAAGATAAAAAAATTTTATGCTTCCTCATAGATGATATATATATACCATATATATATATATATATATATCCTACTATATATATATATATATACATATATATATATATATATATATATATATATATATATACCATATATATATATATATATATATATATATATACTTAATATTTACATCATCACCATATGTATATATATATATATATATATATATATATATATACACATATATATATATATATATATATATATATATATATATATGTATATATATATATATATATATATATGTATATGGAAATCCTAGGACACTTCAAATATATGATTTACTTTTTTAAAACCTTAGTCACTATCCAAGAAATGTTTGTGTATGAAGCTTTTACAGTAACCACTAAAAGTATTGAGTAACATTTTTGGTGACCTAATTTTCTATCCTATATTAGATCTTGCTGTAAATAGGTAGTAGAACCAGTGGTAAAGCACGATTAGTAATTGATTTATCTACATATTTTATTGCCTATAAACTTTGTGCATGCTTTGATTTACTTTTACCACAAAATGCTTTCCAGTTCACATACCACTCACTAGAACTTTTGTTTATAATACCGTCATTTCACAAAATACTTAGCCTTTAAAAAAATCAATATCCATAGCCAAACTCATTCACAGCTATAGGCCTAACAGATTATCAAAAGTAGGTCTTTAAATTTATTTAGTGCTTCATTTGACAATTCCCTATTCTTCAGCGTAGCAAAATGATCACATTCTAAACCTGGAAGCAATGGAGTTTAAACATATGACGAATTTTAAATCCGGATTATTCTGATTATTGACTTTTTAATTTTAAAGGTTATTTTTTTTGAAAAATTAGACAAAAATATTTAACAAAGAAAATTAAAATAAGACTTAAAAAAACTTTAAGCATCTGTTTTGTTTGAACATATTAAGAAACTTGAAAAAAATATGTTTTGCATCCTTATGATTTATAAATATCTTTTATATTAATGTAGCAGATTAATTTATTAACAAATATGACTGTGGTGACCCTCATAGCATAGAAAAAAATAACAACAAGAGCTCTGCTCTAAGTGAGGAGCAGCAAGGTTCAGTTAATTATTTAAAATTGGGAGTTTATTTTGAGAAAAACGCTCAGGCCTTACATCGACTTTAGTTTTTGTTGCCGGTTTTTTAAGTAATGTCATATATACAGGTGACTAAAAACAGTTGTAGAATTTATTTATTTATTTTTAATGGAAAGGACCATTTTCCTGTGTACTGAATTCTTGTGTAAAAATTAAAAAATCTTTCATGTATTATGTCCTATACTGTTTCCAAAAAAATTAGTTAGATCAAAGCATCAAACTTATTCTTTATTTAGTAAACAATTAATAAATGAAAAAACTATTACAGTAAATGTTCAAAAATGACTTTCACCAACCTCTGCTTAGGTATCCGGGAGACTGATCTTCAGAATTCCTTTTTAAACGTCATTAACTGCAGTAAGGGTTCAATTAATCTTATTTCATCTGTGTTCTGATTTTAAATATTTAAAAGTTATTGGGTCAGTTAACATAGACCTTAGATTTGAGATAACCCCACAAAAAAAATCCTAATGGAGTCGATCCAGAGATCTATGGCTGCTGGCTCAACTGGTTTCATCAGCTAATCCATCAACAGAGCCACCTATCGAGAGGTATTCACGTACGCGGCGAGTGTAATGGGCCAGGGCTCCATCTATTGCTGTTTTTCCATAAACAATCCCTCAGTATATCAGGGATCTTCTGGGTTAGGATATAAATTCACATAGACATGGTGCTAAATAATTTTCTAAACTCCCAAAATATGTTTGTCCATTGGGGTTTCGTCAAAAGAAAAGGATCCCAGAATTAGTTCAATAGTACCTTGCTTAGTAACTTTTTGTGAATTGAATGTATTGGTGTGGCACTCCATCATCAGTGAGTATTTTCTGTAGCCCCAATACCGACAGTTTTGCTTTTAATAGTATAACGAACAAGACCAAAACGCTGCTTAAATCTGAAAATAAAAATTTTTTTGAAAACGGGATCATTTTTACTTATTCATAAGTATCTCGAAAAATTCGACTCTCTATTTGATCATCTTAAATAATTCATGAACCAATTGAACTTTAAGGATCCATTTGTTTTATTTAATATTTTAGACGGATGTCTGCATATCATTTTTCCGTGCAATGGTGACTAGTCTTTGTTGTCTTCTTGAACTACTAGCACATTAGCTTTATTTCCCAAATAACGAGTCGCCTTTGTTAATTTTCACTGACGTGCCCAAAAATCGATATTTTCCCTGGTGGGCAGAATTGGCTCTCTCGAGGTACTTGTTATTGAAAAGTCCACAAACTTGTATTTGGGTGCGCATCTTGTCTCCATAACGATCATCATCATTCTCTATTCTCTTTTCAGTCAGTACCATTTTAAAAATTAGAAATTTGAAAAACTTGGCTGGGCACTTTGATTTTAGACAAATTGCTTAAGACTGACTCAACGATACTGTCAGTAGGGGGTTTTACCAAAATATACTTAATTTTAGAAAAAAGGTAAGTTTAGTTGATTTTTTTTAATTTTAAAATTCTGTTTAATCGGAAACAGTTGAATTTAGGTATAGGACTTATAAATTTTTTGAATCTCGGGTGGAAAATAGTAGGAAAAATGGTTTTTTCTCTTTAAAAAAAGAAATAAATTGTATAACTTGTTTATGGGTCACCTTTCATTACTTAAAAAACGGAAACTAAAAACTAAATCGACTGTCAAAGTTTCCCCCAAAAAATAAAAACTAAATTTTACATAAAATTTTTTTAACCTTTACGTTTCACTAAATATGAATTGTGGATATTTAACCAGGACAATAATAACAAGTGATCTCGATGTTGTAAATATAAAACATTACCCCTTTTAAATTTTGAATACCGTTCATATTTGGGTCTCTTTCAATTTTTACAAAATTTTTTTTTTAAAAAGTCGAAAGTTTAATCATTTTTCATTAAACTCCCCAATTATCTTATAATTAAATTTGTGTTATGTGGGTTTATAGACTATAGACAAATATACATATTATAGATATAAACTGTCTATATATATATATATATATATATATATATATATATAATATATATCTTTATATATATATATATATATATATATATATATATATATATATATATATATATATATATATATATATATATATATATATATATATATTTGAGGATGGTGGCGAATAAAAAAAGCCCGAAAATGGAATAAATTATATTATATCGATGAATATCTACAAGGGGACTATCATATTTCTTCCATTTTATACTCTTGGTAAAGCAAACTTAGGTACTCTCGTGATAATTTAGGTTTGATGAAGGTTAAAAATGCATCGTTAAGCCTTTTAAAGTAGTAAAATTAACAACTAATTAATAGTGGAATTACAATACATTTACAAGTGCAACTTTACCGATCTGCAAATATGGTCAACTTGCAGATGCAACTCTGTTGAAGGGGTGCCACCTATTCCAAAAGGAATCTGCAAATCCGCCATACTAACCCAGTATGGCGTATACCTGACAAAAGACAAAGCCACTTACAAAAATGGTCTATTCTGATGTAGTGAATTATGAACCATTTTTACCTGCATATACATGAAAGAAGGATGGGAATAATAAATCATAATTTATCTCGTAATCTGATAAAAATGCCTAAAATCAGGGTAAGTTTGTGGATTTTCTGATGATCTTTGAATGTCAAATTTATTAAAAAGTGGATTTTATCTGCTTTTTAAAATAATGAAAAGACACAAGGTCGCCTAATGCCAATAATATATCCAATATCCATATTTTCTTTTTTCCTTTTTTATAAAAAAAAAAACTGTAAGAATACTTTAAAATTTGTCAACTGTTTTGCAGCCTGTTTGCAGCGTGATCCTTAATTTGGTGATATTTTAATGACAATACCAAAAGAGAATAATTAATTAATTATATACATATTAATTTACATAAATTTAACTTAAGTAAGCTAACCAGCGTGAGAGGCCAGGAGACTCACGTTTAAAAAACACCCCATCGAGATAGGCAAGATAACTCACATTTAAAAAGCATCCCATTGTGACAGGGCAGCAGACACACGTTCAAAACGCACCTCAGCGTGAGAGGTAAGGGTACTCACATTCAAAAAGCAGCCCAACATAAGCCGCAGGGGGACTCACGTTTAAAGTACCCCATCGTAAAAAGCAAGTAGCCAAAGTTCAAAGTTTAGAAACTTATAGTAATTTTAGTAATAAGAATTATATAACATTTAAATGGAGAAGCATTACCTTGAAATTATGAATTGGAAACTTAAGATTTTATGACTATTATTTTAATTTGTGCTTATAAAAATTGATAACTTTTAGTACCTAAAAAATGTAGATATGATGTGTTTCGCAACATGAGTAAAACTAAGTGTAAAAAAAAAGTAGCTTTGGTCTCATGGGGTTTCTAATTATTACCCCTGCCTATATTTTAGTATGATAATTGGGTTTCAACATTAATGACTTTTATTCATGTTTTATTTTTATCTTTCGATAATTGGCCGTTTCAGGAAAAAATAAAACTAGCATTTCAAATTTGCTCTTGCGTGACTATAAGGGTGTAAAATTTATTCTGCAAAATATAGGATAATTTGTTTTTTCATCATATGCATATCGCATTATGCCTAGTTTACTAACTACTATTTTGTAATGATAAGCATTCATTTAACTTGTGGAATAGCAAACTTTTAATTTTAATATGCACATTTTATTATATTGAAATTATTAAACAATTATAGTACTTAAAATAATAGATAATTATTTTGCTCTTTATAATATAATTTCATGCAATTTTTGCTACCAATAGCAAACCTTTTGTTACCGTTTGGCAGGTATGCCTTTAAAAATTATATTTTTTGTGTTGATATATCTTTATTATTGTACAAATAAGGTATTTTGGTCAAAACCTAAATCAGCTATCAGAATGTATTATTAGCTGTTAATAAAATTTAATATAAAAGGTAACAAGTTAGAAAGGGTATTAAGTAGCTTCTTGCCGTATACCAGCTGCATTACAAAAATGTCACAAACATCACGCAATACTGCAGTATCAATCCCTATTTAAGTAGTTTTTTCTTAATTCCCTGACGAATATTTAAATTTTATATTTTAACTAATAATGTTATATACAATGCTTGTCAGTTTTGTCCATTTAAATCTTGCTAAGTTTTGTGAAACAACAATATTAATCCGCATCTTTTGGTTTTTTTTTTATTATTATTTTATTAAAATAAAATTTAAGTTAGACATTACTTTGTGCTATAAATTCTTTGGAAAGTCACACATACTTGCTAAAATAATATATGTTGTCTGTCAATATTCACATTTTTTTAAAAATGTGTCAAAATAACATAATTTGAAAAATATTTCTAAAAATATAATTTCAAAATTTGATAAATATTTCTAAAATAGTATTTTCCTAACAATATATATATATATATATAATATATATATATATATATATATATATATATATATATATATATATATATATATATATATATATATATATATATATATATATATATATATATATATATATATATATATTCGTTTTTGGTTTCTTTGTCTTAGGTCAGTAGGAAGAAAAAAATACTATGTTTTTTAATACTTAGATGATATAGTGATGACGTTTCAATCATTTTTAATCTTTTTTAAATCTAAAAGTTAGGTATTACCAAAAAGTTAGTAAAACTAGTATATAAATTAAAAAACATAAAACACACCTCAGAGCGTACTTTGTAAACGATAATGCACATTTAGAAACAATTAGGTGTATATTTACATTTTAAACAACACAAATGACAAACTATTTCTGTCAATAATAAACATAAACTGAATAATATAAGTTAAAGAAAACACCAAGTTTTTTGTTTCACTGTATATTCAGAATATCTCAGATATTCTGAATATACAGTGAAACAAAAAACTTGGTGTTTTCTTTCACTTATATTATTTATAATGTTTTACCTAGTGCCAACCGTAAATTCAATAAATTATATTAAACATAAACCACTGTGGCGTGAAGCGTGTGCCCTTGTCATGCATGTTTTTGATTCTTCGCAAGCAGCTCCCAATTTTTGACTTAATTCGAAGGGTATGTCTGTATGAATCCTTATTATATATTGTAAATGGTTTTAAGGTATAATAATTCGTGTATACGAATATTTATCGTATAGATTTTTATACAGATACTCATTAAAAAATTATTTGGTTAAAAAAAAAACTTAAATATAATACGTTAAATGTAGTGGCTGTATGCGTTCTTGTGCAAAGCCAACCAAAGCAAAAAAAATATTAAACATAAACTAATTATTAAGGTTGTTAATATCTTTTTTGTCATTTACGGATTTTTTTTTGAATTTTGATCATCTTTAAAAATTATCTTTATTAAAATTATCTTTTATTAAAATCAAAATTATGTGCCATCTTCTTTTCGTGGTTGGTTAAGGCTGTTGCATTTTTTTTTTGTCGTATTTGTGGCTTTTTTGCCTATTTTTTAAATATTGTGTTGTTTGACCGATGTATACAGTTGTTGCACGGAATTTTATATATAATGTTACTTTTTTTGTTTTTTGGTGTTTTTGTTTTTAATCTACTAAAGTTTTTTGATAGGAGGTTTAAAGCTTTGTGACAAATTTCAATATTATGTTTTTTGAAAAGTGGCTGAAACTTTTGTGATAGGCCATTGACAAACGGTAGTGAAAGATATTTTTTGGTTTTTTATCATTTTTTACCGAATTGTCTTTTTCGGTTGAATTATAAAATTTATGAATTTTGTTATTAAATATTTTATTTGTCAATTGGTTCGGGTAATTATTTAATTTTAGAGCATCTTTTGCTTTTTTTATTGATTCTTTTCTAAATTCGGGATCAGATAGTTGAATTGCTCGGTCTGCCAATCCTATTATTACGGATTTTTTTGTGCAAATGCGTGGTTGGAATTAAAATTTAAGTATCGGAACGACCACGTTCTTTTTGTGCACCATTCTGTTCTTATGTTTTCTCCCATGCGATGTAATGTTGTGTCTAAAAAAATTAATTTGACATTAACCTCAATTTCAATAGTAAGTTTCAAGTTGTTATGGTATTTGTTAAATTTATTTAAATGATTCGTCTTTTGGGATAAAAGTAATGCAATCATCTACATATCTGTAAAAAAGGGAACTCTAAACTTTAGTTCTTTTAGTACATTCTCTTCAAGATCTTCTAAGACTAATTGTGCAACTACACTGGAGATTGATGACTTTATGGCACAACCTTCTATTTGTTTATATAACTTATCTTCAAATGAAAAGTATGTGGAGTTTAAAGTTTTTTTTTATCTTTATGACAGCTCATGAAGGATTGTTATATATGTATATTATGTATCCTACATATTATATACACATACATAAACCTAAGTACCAATGTACCGCAAGTGCCAGGTTTTTCGTGTTTAACCCATTTCTTCCCAGTTGTTTCGTCAACGTTGTCCAAGCAATGAAACATGCAAATTTTGCATTTCACAGCACCTTTCAGACAACGCGGTAGTGCCACCACGGACGTTATTTTAAATAACTACTACCTAAAAGTGTCTCTCCGGCTCTGGGAATTGAACCCTGAACACTACGCTACCGGAGAGTAGTAAATTCGATTGTATTTTTAAATTCATCTTTAGGTATATTTGTAGTTTTTTTTTTATTTCTGACCATTTTTTATCTATTATTGTTGTGGCAAGAGATGTTGAGATGTTAGTATATAAAGAGACAACATCCAGGGAAATAAGGATATGATTTTAGGAAGTTTGACATTTTTAATTTTTTCTTTAAGTTGTTTGAAATCTTTAATATAATAATTATTTTTATTTACAACATTCCTAAGTATATATATTTTTTTAAATTTGGCCAGGGGAGCTAATGGAGACTGGACACATGATACTACAGGGCTTAAAGGGATGTTTTCTTTGTGAAGTTTTAAAAGCCCATAGATTTTAGGTGGTATAGCGTTTCTTATTTTTAATTTTAGAAACGATCAAAATTCAAAAAAAAAAAAAATTCCATAAATGACAAAAAGATATTAACAACCTTAATAAAATATACATCGCCCTTTCATAGCAATCACTTTATGTTTATTATTGATAGGAATAGTTTGTCCTTTGGGTTGTTCAAAATGTAAATATACACCTAATTGTTTATAAATGAACATTATCGTTTACAAAGTACGCTCTGTGGTGAGTTTCTTTTTTTTTAATATTTTGTGGCAACAAAATTTGCCTTAATTATAAAAAGGTCGTCTCTGACTCCTAAATAAAATACTCAAATAAATAAAGTGTCTTTGTATTTTATGTGTGCTTAAGTTTTAACCTAATACATAAATTAACTTGTTTATCATCCACATGGGCGGGAATTGGGAATTTGCCATTAATGAAACCCCACCAGGAATAAATTAATTATGTAATTAGTTTATGATCCAGGCATTTACAATGAGTTATCGCGGTTTATAGTGTTATCGCAGAAGCTTGATGTCTGTAAGCCTATTTAAATTATCTTTTGGGATGCGGCTTTATTATAGACAACTAACTTGACACAGACCAAAAGCACAAGTTAATCCTCGTAATCCCTTATGGGTTATTGTTAGGGGTATAACTGCCCGTGATTTTGCAGGGTATTTACAGTTCTCCTAAAAGAGAGATTATTTTACTACAACAAATAACTTTAAGGTAAAAAAACATTAAACCCGTCATTAATTTAAAGTTTTTTTGGGGAGGATATTTAGCCAAACATTTTACCGAAGCACCATGCATCATGAAAAAAAGTACAGAAATAAAAAGACTTAAAAGGGTGCAAATAAAAAGACACTAACAATTGTATACTGCAAATACATTTTAAGTTGATCATAAACCAGGTAAGCTAACAGCAAAAAATATTTAAGACTTTTATTTGAATACATTTACAGGATTTACTGCAGTTAAAGTTTTATGCTCTCTAAGTTTAAAGAAAAAAAATTTGCTGTTTAAGGGTTTTAAATTATTTATAACTTGTGTATTAAAAAACCCAGGTAAACCTAGGTAAAAATTGAAAGTGTACCCTATATGCAAGACTAACACATAATTAGATCCGACTTGGGGGGATTTTTTTCATTAATCTTATATTTACCAAATTATTTAAAAATTAAAAGTAACACTATTTTAATAAAATACTTACTAAATTGTAGTTTAGGTATATTTTATTAGAGCCAAATAATTCGTTTAAATATTTGAGGTTTTGATTAAAACTAGATACAAGGTTCGTCGTAACAATGTATGAATTCCAGATCAGACCCCTTTAGAATATTGTTCTTATATCTTAAAAACAGCGTCTCGTATCCCTCTTAGTATTATTGATTCCATTTAAAGAAGAGCTGTTGTCTTTATCAATGTTCCCACACTTACAGAAAGGTTTTCTTCTCTTTCTCATCGACGGGCTGTAGGGAAACTGTCGCTTTTTTATAGGTATTTCTAGGGCTTCTGTTCTGAGAAGTTGACCAGTATAATTTCTTTTTGGCAGCTCCAACAGAGCACACGTAGTGCCACTTGTGTGCATCATTTTTTCAGTTCAACTTGAAAGGCCTTGTACTTTCCATTTTGTTTGTTACTTTATCCCCAGAGTGTTTCATGTGAATTAACTCCCTCTTACCATAATTAAGACACCCACAGTAGATTACTACTTGGGACTTTAGCCTTTGTGGACTGTCTTAATATAAAATAAAACATTGGTGGTTTTATGGGTCTATTTATTTTTACAATGCTAAATGTAAACAGGTTCTGGTTTTGTCCTCTTCTTTTAAGTTTGAGGTGTGACTTTAATTTGTGCTTCCCTTCCCTATAATATGTAAATGTATAAAAATGTTTATTATTTTTGTATTATTTGCTATTGCTCATATTAGATTTTTCAATAAAAATATTATAAGGTTTAATCTTGGGATAGCGGGGTCCCGGGATCTGGTTTTTAATCCCGGGATTTAAAAACGAGATCTTACTTAATTCCCACAATTGAACACCGTACTCTGGACCATAGTTATAAACGTTGTTTTTTAAGTGGGCATATTGTCAAGTACACCCGGGTACTTTTTGCACAGAAAAAGCTATTTAAAAATTAGGATAAGCGATTCTGCCCCCCATCAAACGTAGAAGTCGCAGTACATGATACGGAATCACTATTGCCGCAAAAGTCGCGATTAAAATATGAGAAAATATACAACCAGTTTTTGACATACTGTTATGACAAAAAGGTAAAAAACCAGTGCAATAAAAAAGTGATTTGTAGCATACCATCATTAACATCTGAGATTGTTTGGAAGAAATGTAAAAAATGTGTTAATAATGTTGTCTGTCCGGTAGCGTGGTGGTCAGAGCCTCGGCTCGCCGCGCCGGCGATCCGGGTTCGAATCCCAGCCCCGCCGGGGAGACATATTTAGGTAGTAGTTATTTAAAATAACGTCCGTGGTGGCACTACCGCGTTGTCTAAAAGGTGCTGTGAAATGCAATATTTGCATGTTTCAGTGCTTGGGCAGCGTTGACGGAACTGGGGCAAAAAAGATGGGTTAAAATCGGAAAACCCGGCACTCACGGTACTCTGGTACTAAGGAGTATATATGTATATGTATATGTCTAATATATATAGTATATATGTATATGCAAATCCTTCGTGAGTTGTCACAAAGACAAAAAAAAAATATATATATAATTAGTACTAACGATTTATGTCAAAAATGTATATATTTTTAGATATGTATAAGTCGTTTTTTATTAGTAAAGAAACTAGTGTGCTATAGGTTTATAACATCACTAGTTTTGTTAAAATTCCCTAACGTATCTCAAATACTAAAAAAATAGTTATGTAAAGACGTCATAATGGTCCAAGAGCTAGAGCCGAAAAATCATCGTCATATGGAGTTTCTCCCGTAAAACATGTTCATTTAGTATTGTTAATTATTTTCTCTCCCAGGCTGACAACTTATTGGATACAGGGGATAGCAATAAGAGGTGAAAGGGCAAAATTTTTGGAAAAGAAATCGTCAAATAATATGTCAGCCATTTTCGCCACTCAAAGTTGAATCCCTAAGGTGTCTAAGTAAAACGGGGTCAAATTATCCCAAGCGCGTACTTTATACAGGGTGTTTTTTAATTAAATGTCGATATTTAAGGGGGCAATTTTTGGGTCCATTTTAAGAAGAAAATTTTATATAAACGTATGTTCCAAACGTTTTAAGATACAGGTTGGTAAATTTTTCAAAAATAATTTATTTATTATTAATATTAGCAATACCAGAGATTTTAATATAATTTACATACATGTTCTGTGTATCAAGAGGCATTTTTAGTGTACATATTTTGTTTTCACCAGTGGCGTTGGTGCGGAGTTTGACATGCCTATTTTGGCAAATATTGATGGTACGTCACTGATTTCTCTTAAAAGAAAAAATATTTTTTGAATCCCCAATTATTTATAAGCAAAGTTGATTACAAGATTTTTTTTTAATCCGATGCACGATTTCGCTTAAAAAAATAAAAGCTATTTCTTTGCATGATCTTAAGTATATCGGTAAACAATATCACCATGCAGAGAAATATCTAGATTTTTTTTTAGGTAAAATCCGTACATCGGACTAAAAAAAATCGGGAGATTAAATCTGCTCATAATTTTTTTAGTCCAACACACAGTTTTTACCTAGAAAAATTAAATCTAGATATTTCTTTGCATGGTGATATTGTTTACCGATAGTTTTAATGACCATTCAAAAAAATGATTTTTATTTTTTTAAGCAAAACCGTGCATTGGATTAAAAAAAAATCAAGGGATCAACGTGCCACTGGTGGAAATAAAAAAAAAGTACACTAAAAATGCCTCTTAATACATAGTATATGTATGCCAAATTTCATTAAAATATCAAAGTGGTATTACTTATATTATTAATAAATTATTTATTTTTGAAAATTTTACAACCCTTTATCTCAAAACTTAGGACGTTTAGGACACACGTTCATATGAGATTTTATTTTTAAAATAGACCCAAAAATTGCCCCCTTAAATATTGACATTCAATATTTAAACACCCTGTATAAAGTAAGCGCTCGGGATAATTTGACCCCGTTTTACTGCCCTTGGTATCCACCTAACTGTCGGCCCATTTGAATTTAGGGATTCAACTTTCAGTTGCCAAAATGGCTGACATGTTATCGATGACGATTTTTTTCCAAAAATTTTGCACTTTCACCCCTTATTGCTACCCCCTGTATCCAATAGATTGTTAGCCTATGCGAGAACATAATTAACAATAGTAAATGAACATGTCTTACGGGAAAAACCCCATATTACTGATGACGATGATTTTTCGGCTTTAGCTCTCCGTCTATAACTAAACGGATGTAGATAAAATAAACCTATTTTTTGCATATACAACACAAATAAACTGCAAAACTACAAAAATATACTTTTTAAACTAAAACACTGTTTATTATACCTCATATTTTAACAGTGGATCTAAAGCAAGAAAACTGTTTCTTAGCTGTGTTTTGTTGAGTTTAGAAAAAAAAAATTAAAGTATTTTTTTAGGAATAAAATTACCAATTACTTTTTAACCAAGTTAAGAAATAATTAATTACAAATTAAAATGTAAAAACTAACTTGCCAAATACATTAATCAAAAAATAAATTGACAATAAAACTATTGTTTAATATTGTTATTTATAGGTGCCCTCAATAATAATATCTTCTGTAACTCACGGCGGACCCTTACTTTTAATTTGTCTAAGACAGGTTTAACCCATTTATTTATGTTGTCTTAACACCCCTAAATCATAAATTTTTATGAGGGTTCCCTGGTGTAAAACGCATACGTTAGGTATACACGTGACTAGCACGGAAAATACCAGCGTACATATCTTAGGGGGGTTTGCCTGTTACTGATTGCCTGTCTGTAGGAAACCTTTTTTTTCCAGGTTTTTAAAAGAATGTTCAGTGAACAGCATGATATAATTTGACTCATATATGTTGATGACATATCTATACGTATGTTTGTAATATTTTTTAAATAGAGAAAATCAGAATATTCGATATCTAAATAAATAAGCCAAAAACGTAACGGAAAATATAAATATTTGCTTTAATTAAAATATTGAATTGTTTATAAAGTGTGTACATAAAGTATGGAACAAATTCATTGTTTGCTGAAGCAAACAAAAATCCTCGAACATGCAAATAATAATTAAGAATTGTGCATTTTTTGGCATAAAATATAAATATACAGGGTGAATCATGTAGTAGATATGACGTCATCGATGATTTTTTTAATGCAGATTTATAATCTCCAAGAAAAGCTGATTTTAAAAACATAAAACATTTATGGTTTTTGGATGCCAGTTTCCTAGTCACAGGGTGGTAAAAAAATGTATACCTAATGAATGGAACAAATTTATTATTTGATTATTTTTTTTATTTTGAAGATTATAAATTGGGTTTCAGCATGGTAAAACACGCCGACTATTAAATACATTTTAAACTTGTAACTAAATTGGTTTTTGCTTAAAAGTGTTAGACAATGTTAGGTTCAAAAACACTAAATCTTGACCCATTGTTTATTTGTTATTTTTCCGGGTTGGAGACCCAACCGTTTTCAAGTGATAACAAAAAACCCTATTCTTATGAGCTACGACTTATATACTATCCCTTGTTAGGGATAGTATATAAGTCGACTCATAAGAATAGTTTTTAGTTATCACTTGAAAACGGTTGGAGATACTTCACTAACCGAAACGTTGTGTAACAAATAACAAATAAAGACAATGGAAGTCCAAGATTTGAGTGTAATTAAATTGGTTTTTGATATGATAACCTTACTTTTTTGCTGTTATATGTAAAATTATAGCGTTAAACGTTTAATAAAAGCAATATCTGATAAAGGGTTGTTTTCAGTAACTACGGCCTAATTTTTTTTTTTAACAAATAAATTAGGTTATTGACAGTTTACTTAATTTGAATCAACATTAAAGCAAAGCAAAAATATTTTCAATAAAATAAGGTAAATTTTTAGTGGAATATTTAATATGAATATAAAATAATTTTTTTTTTGTTTTTTTTTTGTTTTGGACGGTCGACGAAGGATGGTGCCTAAGTACTAACGTACCGTAAGAGGAAGTATGTTCACACGGGACTTAAGTATTTGGAGACTGGGAGCAGAAGGAAATACTTCTTCGGGTGGCAGGTTCCATAATCTAGACAATCTAGGGATGAATAAACGAAGAAAGCGGAAAGTTCGGGGCCTCTCTAGTTAAACTGTAAAAGGATGCAAAGAAGTTCCACTACGTGTTGCTCCGTTGGGAGCTGCCAGAGGATAAATTATACTGTCCAACTCCTCTAAGAAGAAGCCGTGAAAATACCTATAGAAGAGCGACAGATCCTCTACATCTTGACGGTGGGCAAGACGGGGAAGTCTTTTTGTAAGCGTGGGATCATTAATAAGACGAACGGCTCTTCTTTGAATGTAGTCCAAAATGCTAAGTGTTGTAGGAGACGCCATTCCCCAGACATGAAAACAATATTCTAAATAGGGTCTAATCTGGGATACATACAGAGTGTACAGATTGAAAGAAGAGAAATATTTTCTGGCTTGAAGGAGGAATCCAAGCTTATTCGAAGCTACTGAGGCTATGGATGTAATGTGTTTATGCCAGTTGAGTAACGCTCATAAGATTAAACGACTCTTTGTTCTGCAGAACTTGGCCGCTCATATGTAACGGATGAGCATTGGCAGACTTTTTTTGCGACAGCAAACATGACTGCGTTTTCAAGACATTAAACTGAACACGATTTTTGGCGCCCTTCGGTTGGTTTCCAAATCAGGATTATTGACTGGCTGAATAAATTGAATGTTTAAGTGGAGGGTACTATAGTTATATGAGTCAGAAGCCTCATTATCATTAAACTACCCTAATCTTAATGACCTATTGATGTATTTATTTAGATACTAGAAAGTTATAAACACTTGTTTAGGCCCTTTTAGGATTCCTTTTAAATTTTGATTTTCTTTTTAACGTAGTCTTTAATTTTTTAAATCAAAGCTCACGATTGTTAAATATTGTAATTTCGAAATAAATTGTTTTAAAACTCTGGGTTACAAGTTATTAACTGGCGCAGTCGGTAGGGTCTTGAAGACTAAACTCGTGTTTGGAAACGTTTGTTCTGAAACCCGATAGTCGTCAGGTTCCTGTTTTAGATTGAGCCATCTGCATCCACAGGCCAAAGAAAATTCAGTTGGCGCCATCACTTTAAATTTATATTTTCCCCTTTTTTTTTTTTAGTTGTAAAACCGAGTGTGTATTCTTATTTTGTAATTTTTATTTAATGATAAATATTGAAAATCTTATTGAAAATCTTTTAATTTAAAAAAATTATCCAGAAAACAACTCTAATCTAATAAATATGAGCACTTTAGCTGCCGCAAAGAAATTCCATACTTTAAGACCATTTCTTGAATTGGAAAACCCTTTTTGATTTTTTATTAATAGTGTAGACATTTTTTATAATAGATTTTTAAATACTAATGACAACCTAAAAGAATTTGTTTTTGCCATAACCCCAAAAAATTTTTGATCAAGCAGGTGATTTTTTTTTGGGACCAGATTTAAAAACCTGGCCTGAAATAAAACAAGCACAAAACTTAAATTTGGTGATAAAAAACAGAAATGTTTTAATTCACAATTAAATTTCAAAGTAGAAATAGAAATGAATCTGTTCTCAATTTATAGATAGAATAAAACATTTCACGAATAAATATTAAGACATTTTCCGATCTAATTTAATCAAGGGAAAAAAAAATGCTTTAATTTCTCAACGGAATCTACTGCGATTCCATGGCTAACGTATCATCTGAATTAAAAAAATACTTATGATTCATAATCCAAAAATAAATTAGAAGACGCGACACTTTAGTTTTAATCATTCCTTAATGGAACAACAGATAAATTGAGGTACAATGTAATTAATACCACGACATCACAACAACCAAACCAGAAAAATTTTTCCCAAGACAAAATATTACTAATTATTCAAATGCCTATAAGACATATACAACCGAATTTTCAAATGCCTATTCCACCAGTTTTCAAAACCAATCCCTTTCCCCAAATTTCCCCGATTCAAAAAATTCAAATTACAATGTCTTCAACCTCTTATAACCCTTTTTTTCCGAGTAAACCCTTTTAAACGTTCAAGACCCGAAAAACACCATTTTCCCACGAACAGAGAAGTTTTGGAAAACCCGTTAATGTTTTCAAGGAAAATTCCATAAACCACGGAAAATATCGATGTCAATTTTAAAGTAGAAACCCTACAGTTCAACCCAAAGGAACTTTCCCCAGGTAACCCTTTTTTAAATAATTACCCCCAAAAAACCTCGTTTTCAAGTAACTGAACTTACTAATTTAACGACGGACAATATTTTCACGAACATGAAGATTCAAATCTCCCCCAAAATATAAACGATAATTACTACACTACGGTTTTATTTTTTTTTGAAAATCCCTTTTATTTAGACGTCAGCACCAACAATTCAAATACAGACGAGACATTGTCTGCCCCGAAATAAATGAGACCGAAAATTTAGAAAATACCGAAAATTTTTTCTTGCTAGCCTCGGAAAACAACCCATAAAACATAAATAGCTTTCAAGTAAATCTTTTTTTTAAATAAAAATTTTTTAGAACCACCAATAAAACTTCTAATTGTTTGGATGTCATACCTCTTTATTAAGCCCCAAATATAGCCGAACAATATTTCCCCGATACTTTTTTTTCCCCGAACCACACTCTAGTAACGTGTACAGGAAAAACTAACAAAAAAAGTAAAGCAAAAATCCCACTTTTTTAGAACAGGGCCCCAAAGAAAAATTTGAAGTCATACTGTATAGTTTTCATGATTATTTTGACGGTATTTTAGGACTTAGGGATTTAAGAAAATTAAAGCTAAATATTGACTTAGTAAATCAATGTCTTATTAAAAACAATGCTAAGATTCCTTTAAAAATATGGGGAAAGATTTTAATCCAAAATCGAAATTCCGCCCAATTCTGTAGTATTAAAGAAAATACGCACAGACTTAGAAAATAACTGCAAATTTTATTTCCTTATTTAAATAATAAAGTTGAAATTATCCTAGTATATTAAAATCAGTAATAATACAGTTCCCTTAGAAATTAGAAATTTAACGAATGAAAACGTAATAGTAGATTTTTTAAAAAAACATCTATTAGAGAATTATCACAACCTTTTCCCATCCCAAGATTTCGAAATTTTAATATAAACAAATTACGGATAATTGTAATGACTTTACAGAACCCAACTTTATATCGTCACACAAAAATAACGTAATAAAACCCAAAATTATGATTATGAATTTAATCTAATTAGAACACAACATTTAAATTCAGAAGAAAAACAAAAACTTTGGGGCCATTAAAAAATTCCCCGATATACTGCACAAGCCAGACGATAAACTAACATTTACTAAAATTTTGTTAAACACGAAATTAAAACTAAAGACGGGAAAAACCCCTTCATGTAAAATCTTATAGGAAAATCCATACGTCCGCAAAAAAAAAGTAAAAAAACAAATTGCAAAAATGCTCGACGACGGTATAATAAGACCCTCATCTAGTCCCCGGTCCGCCCCTGTGTGGATCGTTCAAAATTGATTCTTCCCGGAAACAAAAATGGCGTAGCCAATATAGAAAAACTTAAAAAAACAATCATTTACCGATACCCAATTTTCCCCCATCTTTTAGATAGATTAGGTCGATGCCAATCTTCCCCCCCTTGGTTTTCCTCAGGTTTTCACCAAATTGAGGTTCACCCTGATTCAATTCCTAAAACAGCTTTCTCTAAGAAAATGGACACTACGAATATGTTCGTATGCCATTTAGTTTAAAAAAAGCCCCCGACATTTCTGTCATGGAAAATATTTTAAAAGACCCATAGGCTTTTTTTTAGTCTATATGGACAAAAATCATTGTGTATTCCACCTCATTACAAGAACACATATCTAACTTAAAACATGTTTTTAAAAGACTTAATTTAAAACAATCAAATTCAAATTGAAAGTGCATTTTTATGCAAAACAGTAGAATTTTTAGGTTTTTTACGACAGACGGTATAAAACCAACCCGAAAAGATCGAAGCTATACAAAATTTCCTTTGCCTAGAACATCTAAAAACATTTTAAAACATTCTTAGGGCTGTGGCTACTATAGAAAAATTTTTTAAAAATTTCGCGAACCTCACAAAAACCCCTAACTAATTGCTTAAAGAAAAATAAAAAAATCGGACATATAAAAAATTTGTACAATGTTTTGAAACGTGTAAAAATATTTTAACAAAAAATACCCCTATTTTGCAACACCCAGACTTTTCAAAACCGTTTAACCTGACAACAGACGCATCTAATTATGCTATAGGCGCGGTATTATCCCAAGGACCAAAGGTAAAGATCTCCCCAATCGCGTACGTTTCCCAAGAACATTAAACCCCCGAAATTAATTATAGCACGATAGAAGAACTTTTGCAATTGTTTGGGCAACAAAATATTTTCGCCCTTTATCTTGTCGGAAAAAAATTCAAATTCTTTCGGAACAAACCTCCCCAAGGGCTTTTTCTATCAAAGATCCAAATACCAAATTAATCCGATGGAGATTAAAATTAAAAATTTGACTATCAAGTTTTTAAAAAAAGGTAAATCAAACACAAATGCCGATGCTTATCTGGATACAAATAAACCAAAGAAAAAGAAAATAGCGAAAACGACAACCTATCACTTTTTCCTAATTACGACTCTGACAAACCCTTCCCAATATTTGTCAAGACGATATAGACAAATTACTCGAAACCTTAGATAAAACCCCCGAACCAGCGGACCCAAAAATCAAAATAATCTCAGATACTCTAGTAAAACCCGCAAATACCCCATCTACCTCAAAAGACAAAAAAAAGACCTACTTCAGACGATCTAGCAACCCAACATTCAAGTATCGAAACCCATATAGGTGCCCCATCTTGAAAAAACCAAAAAACATTTATAAAAATCAAATAATTTTTAAATACTCTAATAATAACCAACAAAAAATTCAAAAACAAAAAATATTTGATAAAACTCAAAATGTTTATTCAATTGCCTAACGACCCTAAAGGGAAAAAATTTGTAAAATTATTAAGGAACATTTCCCCCTAAAACAACATATTGTATGCACTTTCTTAAAAAAAGTCTCTAACCAATCATACTTACAATTTTTCAAAAATATTTTAAAAATGGAGCCTTTATTTTGTTTATTTCAAATTTTATTAGAAGATGTTACAGATTTAGACATACAACAAAAAAAAATTAAGTATTATCATGAAACTAAAACCTCTCATAGGGCATAACTGAGAACATAGCATCTCAAAAGAAAGTTTATTATTGGCCCAATTTAGAAAATGATGTAAAGTCATATGGAAATATGTGATATTTGTCAAAAATCAAAATACGAGGCACCCAAATAAAATAATTTTTAAACCCACCCCAATAGGTAACGAACCTTTTGCCCATATTTACATCGACACATTTAAAACACATAATGTTATTTTCTAACAATAATGGACAGTTTCTCAAAATTAGGAAAGCATACCCTTAAACACATTAATTAGTACAGAAATCGTAGATAAAATTCTAATATATTTTAACCATTACGGTACCCCAAAAGAAAAATTACTGGATAATGGAACTATTTTAAACGAAGTATTTCAAAAATTTTTTGCATTACACAATATCGAAATACATTATTGTACCCCAAGAAACCCAAACTCGAATAGCCCCCTCGAAAAATTTCATTCGACTTTACAAAAACTATTGTTACATTAAAATGAAAAACCCAATTCCAGTTTTTCAATTAATAATTATCTATTTCTCTCTTACAAAAATTAAGCATGCTCCCTTTTAAAAAATACGCCCCTTTTCCCGATTATCAAAAGGGAAAAATAGACTTCCGTAACCCCCTTGAACTAACAGACGAACAAAAACTCACTAATTATATGCAAGACCATGCGGGAAAAAGTCCAGAATATTAACAAATACCTTTTGAAAAACTTATAAGTAAACAAAAAAACATATTAAGTAAACGTAACGAAACAAAGAGACAACCTAAACCTTTTCCCCAAAATACATTATACAGAAAAATTCTCGCAAGATATAAAAAACATAATAAATATGAAAAAAAATAATTAACCCTTTAGATCTTTAATTAGTCGTAACTTCAAAAAATAAAACCATTCATAAAAAAATCTTAAGCCACAACGTTCTTTTGTTTCAGATGGCAAAGATAACAGCTCTTCTTCTAATATGCCAGACTATGAGTTTGGGGTTAGAAAAGAAAGAGATTAAAATCCCAATTTTTCCCTATCTAAAGGCAAACCTTTTTCTAATTTTGCAATGTAGGGCCCCCATATTAATATAAGTAGTTTGGAAATTTTTTAAAAAAAAAGGGTATTTTAGGAAATTTCAATAAGTTTATAACAAAGGGCAATGATGATTTTATATACCTTACTTTTTATAAATTAAAACTAACAATTGGCCTTAAAAAATTTAATAGAAAAAAACATCAATATTTTACAAAATCAAATAAATCATAAAAGAGGCCTGATAAACATTGTAGGCAAAATAAATAAATGGCTTTTCGGTCTAATGGACAATGATGACGAAATACGTTATGACTCCTATTTAAAAACAATTAGTAAAAAACCCAAAAAATAATTTTAAAAATTCATTTAAGAACGAACAGATTATACTAAGAAATATAATTGATACTTTCTCCAAAAAAATTTACAAAATTTCAAACAACGAAAATGAAATCAGTAACAAATTGGTATTTAGAAAACAATCATTTAAATATTTCTCAAACTCTAATAACATCCCCCTTATGTTGGATAATATTTTAATTCAATTGAATAAAATTAGATATTTGTAAATAATATAGAAAATGCAATTTCATTTGCTAAAGCTAATGTTATGCATAGTTCCATATTAAATTCAGTACCTAAACAATTAATTAATAACATAAAAAAAATCTACCAAAAAATCTTTATTAATTTCAAGGAACCAATCAACTACTACAAACTTTTGCAAGCAAAGTAATAATAAAAAATAACATTGTAATATTCTCCCCAAAATTCCGGTTGTTAACCCCAAACCTTTTACAATGGACAGAATTTTCCCAATTCCCATTCTTAACCCAAATATCATTTTACCCAAACCTTATATGCTAATCACTGAAGAGGACAATGGACAACCCAAAATATACCCTGCCATTGAGGATTTCTTAATCCGAGAAAAACTAAGTAAAGAGGACCAATGCCTCAACAAACATAAAAACCAACATCAATGAAAATAGTTACAACGATTTACTACACAGAACCAGCATCCCAAAAAATTTTGGGGGGGAAAAAATTTTGGTTATTCCCGATGGAAATACTACAGTCAAAACAAAATTCCGACCAAATGGAAAATTAACAAACCATGTCTTATAAAGATCCCGGATTGCCCGCTAGAAATCAACGGCAAAACCTTTCAAAAACAAGAAAAACGGAATTCCAATATGCCCCAAGCATTCAAATTAAAGTTATCTACCCAACTCAACACGAATACATCACATAGGGAATTTACAAGTAAATTTTAAAGGGAAATAAGGAAAGCCGACATTGCCTTACGAATTTAAAAAATTAACAAATTTGCACGGCGAAAAAACTATGGTGTTCCCAATAATGGTGCCAATTGTAATTATCCTTGTACTTTCTATAAATGTCTTTTTTAACATTCCCGTTTGGAAGAAAATCGGATGTCAAAGAAATAATAGGAAAATCCTCGGAAAATCCAGGAGCCTACTTTTTTTCCGAACTTACGGAGGGAGGTTATATGAGTCAAGCCTCATTATCATTAAACTACCTAATCTTAATGACCTATTATGTATTTATTTAGATACTAAGTTATAATACTTGTTTAGGCCTTTTAGGATTACTTATAATTTAATTTTCTGGTAACGTAGTTTTTAAATTTTTAAAATTAAAAAGCTCTCACAATTGTTAAATATTGTAATTTCGAAATAAATTGTTTTTTAAAAACTCTTTTCGGGTTACAAGTTATTTAACTCTATCGTCAGCAAAACTATGAATGGGATTGACTGTGAAAGAGAGAAGATCGTTAATTTGTAGAAGAAACAGGGTGGGTGCCAGTACTGAGCCCTGGGGCATACATATAAAATTATAAAAATAATACTCCATATTTTAATGAAATCCTATAAAATTGCAAAGAAAAAAAGGAAATATTTGGGTTTTTTAAATTTTTTCCCGTGGCTATATTCTTTTATATAACCCCCAAAAATTTTCAGATATTTAATGAATTATAAGCAGTCATTATATGAAAAAAGCCTTTATTAAAAAATCGTTTTTAAAGATTTAAGATGATTGTAAAATAATTACGAGATGTACTTTGCACTTTCGTCTTTATGTCATATAAAAACAATTTTTAAATGGTCGCTTAATTTTTGTTTTAAATTTTTTTAGTTGCATTTTTTTACTTTTTAGTAGTTTATTTAAAAATTTTAAAATATGAAATACTTACTAAAACATAGGTACTAAAAATTTATATACCACCCTTTTTTTATTTCAGATAATAGTTTTAAAAAAAATAACATTTTAAAAAACTTTTCTCTACTTTTAAATTGGTATGTTGGGGAAAAAGTAATGTTTGTAAATGGTAGTGCAAATATTTTTTTTCCAATTTTATAAAAGTTCTCTCACAAACAATTATTTACACGCAATGGGGTTCCAAAAATGTTTTTTTTCAAGGTCTATAGTCTAGGGCGTTACCAATTTTTTAAAATCATAAATACAGTCATGATGCCTAAGTAGAAGCGTACTATGTTTGTCTTTATTTTTTCCCAAACTTGAATTTTTTCTAAAAATATGGCTGAAAGCTAACTATTAATATTTTTAATTTCCAAAAATTTTGCGCCCACTGCACTAGTTTAAGCTTTCTTATTATAAACGATTCTTATTTTTTATTTTAAAAAAATGCGTAATTACCTAAACAAAAAAAAATAAAAAGAAATATTCTGTTTTTAATGTAAAGGGCGCAAAGATGTAAAGAATATACATTAAAAATATTCCAATAACAAGATTTAGCTTAAAATTATAAAAAAAAACGTTGCCAACCAAAAAAAAAAGAAAAGAATGAAGTTTTAAAAATAATTTATTATTCTTATCAGTAGCAGTATCAACAAAAAAGTAAAAAAAGTTTCCTTGTTTAATTAGCCAAACAAAATAATAAATAAAAAATCCCCTTTAAATTATTTACTTTTGAGGGTTTCTGGCATTAGAAAAATGAGCATTAGATAAAATTTTCCCCCAAATATAAAGGGTTTGGTTAAAATAAGTATCGCTGGTGCTCCTTTATTTTTTCCCCCCCTTATCCAAAATCTTTTTTGAGACTATGGGGATAAACATAGATGTCCTAGAAAATTTGGGAAAATTTAAAATTCCCCCCTTTTCAGAAATATTATCACAACCTTTTTCAGTGTTGCTATTTTGGGTATTCTTTATTTTTGGGCCCTTATTTTGGCCAAAGAAGAATAAGATTAAACACTTAACTATGTGTGTTATTTAATTTTTTTTAATGGTTAATTACATTTTGCCATTTTTGTAAACACTGGAGCATAAAAAACAAAACAATATTAGAAAAGATGATTTAGAGTGTCGACAAAAAGGTTGCATTTAATGATGTATTTAAGCAAACATGGCACTTTCTGGATAGATTTTTTTGATTCCAATTCTAAAAGGAATACCTTACAAGTTTTTGTAAGGTGTTCGTGTCATATGCAAAATATTGCAGCTGTAAAAAAACATTTTATATAAAAACGACATTCGTCAAAATAATATCGGTCCAAACTCACATCTGTCTAAATAACATTTGTTAACCCGTAACCACAGACGAGGGTTTATTTTGAGTTCTCAGTTATTGCGATTTGTCTGATTCTAGCCACACTACTATCTACCGGGTTTTGTGGCCCGGTACCTTTCCTTCGTCCAATATCAAGTGTGTTGTCAAAGAGTTGTGTAAATATCGGCTGTTCCAGCGTGAAAATTGAATTTGGAATTTTTGTCGAAGTCAACAAGGCATTATGTCTGTAATATGTCATTCATTTTATTTTCCTTAAGCATGAATTTCATCCCACATTTTAGAAATGAAAATTAATTTGGATCAGTGGCCTGGTCCTTTAACGAGGAAAAAATACGGAGATAAGAATTAAAAAAAAAACCCTGTAAATATGAGCAGAGGAAGTTCTTTCAGCGATAGCGACTCTGATTCAGATGCTAAATATATTTTAAGAGACCACAGTGAATCAGAAATAGAATAAGATATAGATATGGAAAAAGAAAACCTTTGAAATAATGAAAAATGAAAGAAAACGTCAAGCAAACCCAATAAATCCAATTAGTTTTACGAAAAAAAAGGTTTTAAATGGTTTAAACAGTCGCCAGTTAGTAAAAACACACGCACTTTATAGCACAATATTAAAATAAGATGTCCAAGATTCAAAAACGTAAATAGTCAGAAGTACAATACTGAAAAAAGTCATTTTTTTTTTGATGACAATATCATTACACTCATTTTTCCTTGGTCCAATGTACGCATGGCAGTAATAAGATGAAAACATAAAAATTTAATTGCAAATCTAATTACGAAAACATAGGATTTATTTTTGATACCGATGAAGCGGATGGAACATCTTTGACTAAGGATCGTCCAAAAAGACGAATGGCCTCAGAACAAACCTGGCTTTTATTATTCTTTATTAAGTATCAAAAAAACATATGCCTTTAAAATGTAAAAGTTTTAATAATTTTTGCTTCAAAATAAAACTAGAAAATTAATTGCTTTTGTAAAAGTTGGGAGCTTAAGACACAGTTTGTTAAAGTAGCCGGTACTTAAAAAATCCTTTATAAAACCGTCCTGTACACATTCGGTGTTGCCTTACTTTATATAGGATAGGATAGAGGATGCAATTTCTATCTCTCTTGTACCTTGCACGTGATAGGCTGGCACCAATAACGTTGCTTTGCTTTCACTGTTTTGAGGCCTCCGTCGGTAAACATTCCGCCAGCTCTCCCCTTTCCAGATACAGGTTGTTATCAAAGTGAGCTTTCCCAGGCTTTGTAGGTGGAACTTCTGGATAGTCGGGTTCTGTAACCCCCAGAAATTCCGAACTTTTTCAAAACTTAAATTCTTAACTAAAGATTATCGGTGCAAGGCACAAACAATGGCGATCCGACCAAGTATTGCTACTGGTATTACGTATAACCGCTTTCTGTCTGTAACTTCCTGCTGAGCGCGCAACCATCTTTTGCCATGAGAAAAAATTCTTGTGCGTTGGCCCCACAAAAAATAACAGGTATAGAAATCTTCGTTCAAAGCGCTTAGCCCCAGAAGAATGACTCTATCGTTTGGCATGAGTTTCTACTTGATCTCCGAGGGTGAAAACACTTGATACAGCTCCTTTAACTTCCTTCCCCAAAAAAACTACTTCACTATTCGGAGCTCAAACAGGAAGTGACCAATAACGTTTATAAAGGTTACTTGTGCCTGCTACTCACGTGTTTGGTGCGAGAGAGATAGCAACTGCATCCTCTATCGCTATCTCTTTCTACTTCGTTAAGTCTCAGCGCATTAGCACCACCACCAGTAGTATATACTGTTGAGGTGTTGTACTAATGTCATGTTCAAAAACCCTGCCAAACGCACACAAAGTAATTTAAGGAATTTTCGGTATGATCTATATTTATTAAGACCTTCCTGGTTATAGAAATAGTGCAATATTATGGTTTTTACACGCACACCAAAGTGAGTTTCAGTCAAGCAACAGCGTGTTGTGTAAATTCATATAATTTTACTCTTCGAGCATATACTTACCTGTAAAGACTTGATCGGACATATGGATGGAATAATAAGCGCCTAAATTATTAAACTAGAATATTTCACATGCCCCGCGTCGTCTTTCATGTAAGTACGAGCACTCTTCTGTAGAAATTACAAGAGTGGAAATGCATAAGTGTTTAGCTCTGAAGCTTTTAAAACAAGTTGATGAAGGCCAAAACAAAAGTTGCGCAAAATGTCATCTATCGGTAAATAATCACGGGTTGTCCGCAGACTGTAATCAGACGCCAGGTGATATTTGTTGTTGTCAAATTACTGTCCAATTGATAATTGTGCATGTTAACAATTAGCTAAAAGCCTAAAACTGTTTTTTTTAACCAAAAATATTTTTTTTAAACAACATTTGGAAAAATAACGTAAAATATCCTAAAAAATTTGTTGATGCCTGCTGCAAAAAATTAAAATTTTAATAAAATTTATGGTGGTTACCTTTACATGTGATGTCATTCTAAAATGCTTTTAATTAAAACAGCATACGGCGCCTTTTCACTGCATCGGATTTTTGCATCTTTATGAAGGATCCTAATCTGCAAACAAACGATTGTATACCCAGTCCAAATTCATCGAGCAAATCTAGCACGTAAAATAACTGAACACAAAAAAAAACTCCTTTCATTCTGTCGCCGGCAATAAACAAAAGTTTTATGATAGCAAAGCATATCTAGTTAAAATCGAATGTAGCCTGTAAGTTAAAAATAATTTTTTCTTTCGCTTTAACTTGCTAATTGGTAGGTGGGAGGGGTAAATACCCAGCTCTGCGTGCTTATAGATCGGCATCTCCCCATCGACCAAGAGAAATGTTATACACATATCCTTCTTTCTCTCTCGCAATCTTGTTCGAACGGCCAAACGGTAATTCTGCCTCTAGTAGGTATATGCTCGAGGACTGGTACTCTGTAAATTCATACAAAATGCTCATAAGCTACTCCAAAATGCTTTAAATGCATGACTAAAAGGTAATTTTGATGTGCGAGTGAAAATCCTTATATATGCACTGTTTTTTATAACCAGGAATTTCTGAGAAAAATTATTTGCAATGCGAAATTTCCAAGTCACCTGGTGTGTGTGGGACGGGGTTTTTAAATAGGACTTAAGGGCAGGGCCAGACATGTATCATGTTGGTTCTTTAAGTGATTTTTAAACTACCGTTGTAGGTAGAGACACCCACCGACAACACTGGCAACCTGCTACCTCAACCTCATTATGCTTGCAAGAGCAATTAATTTTCTAGTATTTTTTAAAGCAAAACTAAATAAAACTATTGAATTTTATAAATATGGTTTATCCAGGTACTTAATAATGATTATTATAACCTAGTATAATTCAGAGGCCATTCGACTTTCTGGACAAGGCTTGGTCAAATATGTTCTTGGCTGTAAATGTATTTAAAACTTCCTAATAGAAAAATAAATTAAAAATTATCATAAATTAAAGTAGTGACACATGTTTGACAGAGCAAAAAAAAAACGTAAAAACGAACAGGGTGCATGTTAAAAAAAAAAGTTACAGTTATTTTCAGTTAAACCAAAAGCTTACTAAAGTATAGTGACTTTTCAAATATATTAGGTTTACGGCCGAGTAATATTATTAACACAGTTTATTTATAAGAATTTCATTACTTACTGCTCTTTAATATTTATCTATTCTCTGTAAAGTTAAAAACACTTGTTAACAACTAAAAACCAACTTCTTTTATAAGCTAATACTGTTTAAAGCTACAACTCTCGGTACTAAAAAAATACTGTAAGATATGGTAAAGGTCCGATTGGTCGTAAGGCCTTTGTCGAAAACCAAGTTAAACGCACTCTAGGATGTAAAACTTGATCTAAGAATTTTTGCGTCGCAATAAAAATATGTTCTTGGTTTTAAAACAGCGCATAAACATATAATACTTTTTACAGGCACGCTAGATGAGATTAAGTTTGGAGTAGCTCAAGAGCGTTTTGTACAATTTCACATATTAATTCTGTTAATTGCCCTATTCCATTGTTTTTAGAACAATCCAAACTTTGAGGCCCGGACAAATTTTTGTCAGTAGATAGCTACTTGGATTATTTATCGCAACCTTCGAGCATATTCTACTAGAGGCAGCCTTGCAACTTGATCGTGCGAACACTCCACGTGAGAGAAAGAATAAGAGTGCAACATTTTTCCCTTGCTCTATGTGCTGAGTGGGCATGTACGATACTTCGCCGAATAATCAACACAAAAATTAAGAAAGAACAGTTATGCACACTGTAAGACTTGATCGGACATGTGGCTTGGCAAAATTATAATATTTGGTAATGCGAGCTAAAACAATAGGACAGTTAGCGCCTTAATCATTAAATTTTATATATTCTTCATGCTCTTGCATAAGCTTTAAGTAAGTGCACTCTCTCTTCTGCTTCTCAAGAACATGCAAAATATTTTAATTTAATGATTTAGGCGCTAACTGTCCTATTGTTTTCAGCTTGTATTACTAAATATTATAATTTTGCCAAACCAACTGTCCGATTAATAGTCCATTCGCGCCGCGAAAATTGGATCCAATTTGGGGTTCGGGACATAATGTTTTTCTCAAAAACGGTATAAGTTATCCATAATTTTCAAAAACTTTATGAAAGCTAACACTTAAATCTAGGCTTCTGTTGTAATAGTTTTTTAAATTTGGATTTAGTTTTTAATTTTTCCTGAAGTGAAAGTCATCCTAAAATCGGTTATGTTTAGATACTATTTTTGCTTAACTCGACTCATATTTTAAAAATCCGTTAGAGCAGAGGCATAGATTATTTTCTTAACCTTTAAAGTGTTGTATAATTTATGTCATTTGTGTAAAAAACAATTACCGAAAAACGTTATCTTCTGTAGGCTTGCAATCGGAAACAACATCGCATCGATACACCGAATTTGAAAGAACCTAAATAAAATATAATAATTTTAATGCGGCTATACGAAAACTGTGGTAGTGGGAGTTGCCCGACCCCTAAAGTGTAGCGTAAATGCGCTCTTAAGTCAACCAGTGTGCGTAAGAAAAAAAGACGAATAAAAGTACAACTTTTCTCTCTTGGTTTTCGTACTGATTGGTCTGTGGAGAATAGTAAATGTTCAGCCCGACCTCCACTCAGCAAGTAGAGGGAGGGGAAAATGTTGCACTCATATTCTTTTCTCTCTTACGTAGAGTGTTCGCACGACCAAGTTGCAAGGTTCCGTCTAGTTGTATATGCTCTAAGGTTGCGATAGATAAGTAGCTTTCCACTGACAAAAATTTGTCTGCACCTCAGAGTTTGGTATGCTCTGAAAAATTTAAGAATGAAAAAGGCGATTATTATGTAAAATCGTACAAAATGCTTTTGAGCTCATCTAGCGTGCGTGTAAAAATTATTATGTGTATATGCGCTATTTCTAAAACCAAGAACATCTTTTCATTGCGATGCGAAAATTCCTAAATCAAGTTTTACACCCTAAAGTGCGTTTAACTTGGATATCGACATAGGCCTTGCGACGCATCGGACCTATAGGACATCGGGTCTCTAACGGTATCTTTTTAAGTACCGCATGTTATAGCTTTAAGCAGCATTAACTTACGAAAGAGAAAAAAATTAGTTTTTTGTAGTAATACAGATGAATCTACCTACCGGATTGTATCAATAATATGTAGTAGGCATGAATTATATTAGAGAACCTGTAAAAAAACCAAAATTTAAAGATATTCTCCAGTATTGGTGATTAATGCTATCTATTATTGTGCTGCTTGTTTCTGAAGAAAATATTTAAAATTACTTTGTTGCAATGCCAAACCAACTTTTTTTATATTTGGTGCAAGGTAATTATTTTTATAGGTCTTTTTTAAATGTTTATTTGATTTTGAATGCAAAATCCAGAACTAAATTATTTTTTGACAAATGGTTAACATTTAAGATATACCCTGTTGCCAAAAGTATTCATTTTTACCTCTTTGTTAAATTTAACCCATTGTTAAGTCATCACTCGGCCGTTAATATATTACGCAACCCCAGTTGGCGGTTGCCGTAATAAAAGGTCGAGGTGGATTAGGTGGCTTATTTGTCCTAATGAATCGCTTTTCCTACAGGGCAATACCCAGGCTAGCTAGCCAGAGCTGTTGGGGGGGTTAGAGCGCCACCTGTTTTTGGCCCTCAGGTTAGGAAAAGCGATTGTTCTTACACGAAAACAGGAAATCTCAAAAAAACTAAAAATAAAACACCGATACTTCTATTAATCGTAGCACCATACGAGTCTTTATTCACATTGTTAAGAAAATAGATTATTAACAACAAAAAAAAATACACATGCTGGCCTCAAGCCAACGACCCAAGACTATCGCCCATGTAGTCGGAGCCCTATGCCCAGCTCTACTTGGTTACCTCAGCTGATCTGTCAGTCGCACAGTCGCTTTAACCCGATTTTTCTATTTCTTAAAACTAAGTTAAATATGATTCAGATTTAATATTTATACTACTCAGAAAGGGTAACACATAAATTAATAATTAAATTAAGTTAAGAAGAGTAATGGTGCTTATAGTTGGTATAAATAACAGTTATTGTAGTGTACCTCGTGTATACGTATACCCTCGGCGAACAGAGGTTATTAGTGATAAAATATAAGTGTTCTAAAACTATACGCACAAGTAAAAACTAGAATAGCCCTAGAAACTATATCAGCTGTCCGAAAAGTAATTAGCAAGAAGTACCTGTGGAGTTGTTCAATCAAACCTGACTCGACGGGGTGACTCAGCACATCTGACAGGAATGGTGGTGATAGACCTGCAGTACCCGTTCTTGTAAGTTAACTGGTCCCAGAGTAATCCGGCGGAATGGAAAGTACAGCTTTTACAAGTACTGGACCAGAGTGGGCGGAGTGGCACAGTCTCCGAGAGGTAAGTACCGTAGAAGTACAAAGGGAAAAAGGTAAAGAAGAAAAAGGCCTAAAAGAGTATTTATGTTGTACTTTTATATTTTCTTGGATATATTTAAAAGCAATATTAGTAATTAAAAGTTAAATAATTATTATATTTATGGATTTACGTGACTTAAATGGACTTATTTTAGATTTTATTTTAAAAATTAACTGTTTGAAAAGAGACTTTTATAAAAGTATAATAAAATTAGAAATGTGAACGACTTACCAGAAGATGTTGGGTTGGCCTTTTTTGTTCTTTTAAAATAACTCGAAAAAAGATATGTATGTATTTTTTTCCAAAATCAAATCCTCTAAATTAGAGTAGGTACCTAATTTGGGATAACTATCTTTTTTATAAATCCGTTTAATAAAAACGCTTCAAACCGTGTCAGCACTAAGCCAAGGCACGGTCCAAGTATCAAAGAAAGAATGAAAGAATGCCACGGCCCTTAAAAAAAAGGACCCTTTAAGTTAATTCTATTTTTTTTGAATTCTTTATGAGGTACCAAAATGGGTTACTTGGTACAATCAGGTATTAACTTTAGTACATTTCTGGCCTGTCTCTGTCATTCAAAATTCTGACAGGTAAACAAATATAATTTTGATAAATTATTAATTTATTTAATAGATTTTTAAAGAAATGAATCCAAGAAAACAAAGAGGTACAACACTCTTTCGGCTTAATTTATTTAAAAAAGATCCTAGGCTCTTTGATAAAAAGAATATATTTAAAATGGGTTAATCAAAATCATTGTTTTGTTTTAGGTCAAGATGTAAGAAGATAATTTTAAGTTAATTGCTCAATGTATGTATAAGAGTTTGAGAATTAAAGAATGTGAATAAAGTTGACTTTTACCAAAAGAAATACATCTTCATTTTACCCAGGCAAACCAATTACATCACCAGACAGGTAAGCCTTTGATATTTTACCTAGTCGAAGCTGTCTCTACTAGGATGGGGAAAAACTAAACCTAACACACCTCCTCCTCTGGAAAAAAGTTTCTTTAAAACTTTTACAGAAACTAATCCAGATCAAAAAAAAGGAACCTAATAGTAACTATAGAATGAATAGGTGAAGAAACAGCAAGAAAAAAAAATGTGTTTAGACGTTTAGTCATCAGGTGGATGAGCTTTAAGATCTTTAGCATGCCAAATCCCTAGACTTGTTCCAGAAGCATCCGAAATTTCATACGACCATGGAGATAATATTTTAGTGACTGTGAATGGACCGGAGAATTTGGGAGCCAACTTAGCTGTAAATTGTTTAGCTGCACTGGAAATGACGTAATTTTTCTTCCAGACCTGTTGATTGAGAGTAAAACGGTCGTCACGTCGCCGAAGGTCATATCGGGGTTTAGCCTTTTCATACGCTCGTCGTAGTCGCCGATGGACATCCGCGAACATTTCCTTCATCGCCTGAGACCGAGCAAAGAATCGTACTGGATACGTCGTCCTCAGGGAGACAGTGTCATTGGCCGGAACTGAATTTCGCGTCCGAAAACTACGAAATTAGGGTTAGTTCCGTTACTTCGTGTTTTGCAGATCTGATGGCACAGCCAACCTTTGCAAGTACTTTATCCCAATTTTTGTGCTCCTTATCCACATAACTGGAAATTACGGTTTTGAGAACACGATGGACGCGCTCACGGGGTTAACCTGAGGGTGATAATTGCGGTATACTGAACTTTAATGTCGTATCGTTTCACAAACTCCTTAAAGATTCTGCTACGAAATTGAACGCCGTTATCTGAAATGATTTTATCCGGTCTACCATAAACCAAAACTACGTGGTCCTCCAACCAGCGAACTATACTAGGCGCAGTCGCCGAACGCAAAGGAAAGAATAGGGTGTACTTACTGAAAACGTCCAATACTGATAAAATGTAGGAGTATCCGGAAGAAGAGCGTGGAAGGGTCCAACGAGGTCGATGCTTACAATCTGCCATGGCCGGGAAGCGGTAGGCTGAGAACTCAGCATATTCCTGCGGGAGCCTTTTGCATGGGTTTAGTCCCGAGGCAGACGTGGCAACGCCGTATATATCTGGCAACATCAGCTTTCATGCTGGGCCAGTAATAATGTTGAGGATGCGGGAACAAGTTTTAAAACTACCAAGATGTCCACAAGTCGGAGGGTCATGGTGCGCCCTGATAATAGCTGACCGCCCTCGCGAGGAATTACAGTAAGCCAGGCATCCTTTGGTTCAGTTAAGGAGAGGTAAGCGACCTATGCGCCTTGTCAACTTGCCGTTTTCTAGCCACCATGGGAATACTTGGGGGATATTGCTCAACCCGCTTAACCATTCCTAAATACCATAAATCGCGAGGCGGAGAAGAAGGATCGGCCACCACATCGGCAACGGTATCCACGATAGGCATAGAACGACTCAAGGTATCCGGAACGACATGATCTTTGCCTTTTCGGTGAATAATATCGAAATCGTACTGCTGTAATCTAACAGCCCACCTTGCTATGCGACCAACGGGGTCTTTTATGGAATTTAGCCATTTAAGGCTGTAGTGATCCGTTATGACGGTAAAACGAGTACCCTCAAGATATGGACGAAGTTTCTCGATGGCGAAAAGGACGGCCAAACACTCCTTTTCCGTAGTACTGTACTTTCGTTCATTTTTGGTCAGCGACCGACTCAAGTAGCAGATGACGTGTTCCTGACCATTAAGAACCTGTGAGAGAACAGCGCCTAAGCCAAAATCTGAAGCATCACACTGTACTGTAAACGGCTGGTCAAAATCAGGACAGGAAAGAACAGGAGCCTTAACAAGATGCTCTTTAATTAACTGAAAGGCAGCCTCACACTCATTATCCCAAAGAAACTTAATGTTTTTCTAGTTAGTGCTGTCAGGGGTGCTACAAGAGAGGAAAAATTGGGTACGAATCGTCGATACCAGGATGCTAACCCGATAACTCTTCTAACATCAGTCACGTTTTTAGGTGTTGGAATACGAAGAATGGCTTCAATCTTTTCCGGATCCACCAATAATCCTGACGAATTGATTACATAGCCGAGGTATTTCAACTCAGGTTTGCAAAAATTGCATTTATCTCTATTAAGGGTAAGTCCCGCTTGTGTTATTCTCTTAATAACTTCACGCAGTACTCGTATATGCTCATCAAAGGTTGGTGTACAGATAATAACGTCGTCCAGATAAACAAATACATACTGTTCCAGATCAACGCCAACAACACGATCTATAAGTCTCTGCCATACGGCTGGTGCATTAGTAAGCCCAAAGGGCATACGTTTAAACTGATAGAGCCCTCGGAAGGGTACAGTAAAGGATGTTAAAGGCCTAGACTCTTCCGCTATAGGTATTTGCCAATATGCGGACTTAATATCCAAGGTGCTTAGAAAGCGCGCGTCACGAAGTTTATCGGAGTGGCGGACACGTAGGGAATAGGATAGGCGTCTGGTATCGTGACTTTATTAAGCGCACGATAATCTACGCAAAAGCGCCAGCCTCCGCCCTTCTTTTTAATCATTACTATAGGGGATGACCACGGAGACTCAGAAGGTTCGACTATTCCAGCAGCAAGCATCATTTCCAGCTCTGAGTTAACTTCTTTCTGAAGTGCACGCGATAGTGGATAGTAGCGTTGTTTTATTGGAGCAGAGTCGGTCTTGATAACAAGTTCCACAAGCTTCGTACATCCAAGGTCACCACCCATAGAAGAAAAAGTCTCCTCAACCAATCCATCAAGCGTTTTCTTCTGTTCCGGTGAAAGCGAATCTGCCGGTTGAATTGCAGAAACCTGCGGCACCGAACTTGAAGCGCCTCTAAAAGACCATTCACCAGCGTGTAAATCTGGTATAATTCCCATCCGACTCCAAAAGTCTACTCCCAATATAAGGCTATGTGAAAGTGAGGGAACTACTAAGAATTCCAATAAAATGACACGATCCCGGAGCTGAATAGGTAACTGCACTACCCCAGAATCGACAAGACTGGCCATTAGCCACTGTGCAATCGGAAGTCTGGCAAGGGAGCAGTTGACATAGTGGTCTTAAAAGATTCCATCCGGAAGAACCAATTATGGTCCGGGAAGCTCCACTATCCAAGAGTCCAAGAACTGACTTTCCATAAATTTTAACATCTAAATAGGGACGTTGATCACCTTTGGCATGAGCTAAAACGTAATCCAAGATAGCACTTTGGGAATTTTTGGCCATGGGATCATTTGCAATCGGGCAAGGCAACTGGCCTATCTCCTTGCCGAAGGCAAGTTTTTTGAACACGTGGTGCAATCTCGGCTAGTGACGTCCTTTTTGCCGCAACGATAACAAAACTTATTACGTGGCTTATTACACTGACGAAACCTGTGTCCGTCCTCATTGCAATTCCAGCAGTTAGTTTGGCTAACGAGGCCCACTGCATCTACCGCCTGATTAATAGGGTCATCTTGTCTGGACACCGAAGGGGCAGCAAGGTCATGAGCATGAAAATTTGGTACTCCCACTGGGGAAGCATGATAGGTTGGCTTATGGTACGCTAACTCTGGTTCTAGGAGTTGTCTATAATTCGTAGATGGGGGTACAAAATGTTGAAGTCGAGATTCCGTTTCCTCGATGGCTCGACTAAGTCGAATTAACTCCTGAAGTGATGAGACCTGGTGAAGAGCAAAGCGACTTTGAATATAAGGTAACAGGTTTCTGCACCAGTTGAAGTTTCGTAGACTCAGAGGGTATTTCGGGTAATTTACGAAATAGGTTCTGCATAGCCACCACAAAGCTTAACACCCGTTCCTGAGAACCCTGTGTCCTTTTCCTTATTTCTTCCCAAAGACTAACTTCATAATCATATGGCTGAAATGCTTCACGCAACTGGTATACTAGATCATTCCAGTCCGTGAAATAGCCAGTACGGTACCACAAAAGTGCATCTCCGCAGAACAATTCGGGCGCTGAACGAAGTAACTGTTCTTTGGATACTCCTCTGGATCGTCTCAACTCCTCAATCCGTTCCAGAAAATTTGTCACACTAGTACGGCCATCGTACTTTAAATTCCAACGACTGATGTCGTAGTAATGAGGGACCGGCTCGTAAGTAGCAGAAGTGTTCCGATTAGGTCCACGAAGAGGAGAAAATTGAAAATTATCAAGACGGTCTGCAAAATCCACCAGTGGAATAGGATGGGAGAGAGTTTCATTCGGCCGGGTAGAGTTAACATTTCCCATGCAAGAACTTGCCTGTACATAATTATTAAATCTCACATGAGAAAGGCGTGCCTCCAAGTTTGGAATAGGCTCTGAATCCCAAACTCCATGAGAAGTAGTTGGTCCTTGCAATGGGTCGCGACTTACTTCTACTGCAGGGCCAGTTCGCAGACTACGATTCTCAAGGTCTGACTGTCGAGGTAGATTTGACCGCAATGGCTCACTAGTAGATGGTCGAGAGTAGTAGATGGATTGTAGTGCGTCATTAATATGAGAACTGGGAGCGGTAACTGCAAGAGATGACGACTGGAACAACGATTGATTCTCAGAAGGATTAAATCCTTCGTTAGATAAATGAGGCAATGCATTCAGCCTCTGGTCTAGCAAATCAGATGTTGCTAAGTATCGATGAGGAGGCAGATCCGCTGCAGATCTTATTGGCTCTGACTGGTTGGCAAAATGCGGAGGGGACTGTCCAGTTTCGAGTAAATAGCACTTGAGGAGCGCTTATGTTTTGTCTTACCGCTGGTAAGCCATGACCCCTTTGATAAGAAACACCATTTGCGTTTACGCATTTATCATCACTCAGGTCCACCAGATCATAAGAAACAGGTGTACGTTCCACGAGCTCCAGTATTTTGAGGAGGCAACATCGCGTCTCGCTGAACTGACCCGAAGTTTGTGCCTGTAGCTGTAGTCGTTTGACTAGGGAAAGCTGAATTTTTATGACACGACGCAGTAAGTTCTTGAAATAATTTAGCACAGCGTTTTATAAGATCTCGTTTAAGTGCTTGATCGGCGTCGGAGGATACAGAAATTCTTTGCACCCTACCAGATGCGTGAATTAAAGAGTATTTAATTTTTGAATTCATTTTCCCGATTGGCAGCATCAATGTTGTGAAGGTCCCGCTCTATCGTATAGAGTTTAGCTCTACATAAACAAAGCTCACTCTCGGCGTCATATCCTGTTGTAGATGGAGGATCCATTCCAGATTCCCGTTCAATTCGCAAGGCGTCACGTAAATCAGACCGCTTCTGTGCGAATGTACCAGTTAGAGGTAGGCCACGAATAATAAGCTCGTATTTAAGCTCTTCGTTACCCAAATAGTTAACGTCCATTTTAAAAAAATTTAAATGTAAATGTACACAAAATTGGAAGTAAATATAAATATTATAAAGTAAATACTATGGTTATTTTATTGTTTCTATACGTAAAATGTAGCAGTAAGTAAATATTTAATTAAAAAAAAATGTCCGTGTCCCAAGGACTCAAAACCCGCCCCCTCCTAAAAAGAGGACAAAAAATAAAAAAAAATACAAACTTCAAAAATACCAAAGAAACTAGCACGCACCAAAGTTCGGCCTATAAAAGACCACAGAATTTGTATTTATTTTTTTCTTTTTCTTTTGCCTACGCACACAAGCGCCGTACACAAAAGAAGCAAGGAAAAAAAAAGAAAGTCCCTAAAGACGGAATATGCCTGACAAGGGCGCAAAAAAAAATATCCCAAAATAAAGATCTTAATCCTAAAAAAAATGTAATACCATTAGGCACAAGCTACCTATGCGTCAAAAAACAACTTTACTTATGATCGGACCCCGTACATATGGATTTATTTATTCAAATATACTAATAAAAATAAAATATACTTATTTTAAATAAAAGCCAAATTATGTGCCTTTAAAAAAATAATAATAAACAGGTCTGTTAGCAAACCTCCAAAAAGTATTAAAATACGTTCAAATTTAATCAAATTATTCAGTGGTTAACCGAACTCGGCCAAAAAAAGGTCTAAGTGTAGTCAAGCACATCAATCGCAAAAAAAAATTATTTAAATAAAAAGGTTGTTTATAACCAAAAAGTGTAGTGGCTGTACAAAACAAAACAAATTTAACGTACTGATCAGTATGATCAACTAAATCATAACCTTAATTAGGTATCATCTACAAGAAAAAAAAATTGAATTAGTGTCGTATCAAACAACAAAAAAAATAATGGTTAAGAAAAAAAATACTTTGTTTTCCAACACTGACAATAGTCTTAGGCACTTAAAGAATAAAAATTAAAATTAAAAAAGAGAAAAAAAAAAACAAAGACCGTATGTGCTAATTAACCACGTTTGGGCGCCAAATTTATTACGCAACCCCAGTTGGCGGTTGCCGTAATAAAAGGTCGAGGTGAATTAGGTGGCTTATTTGTCCTAATGAATCGCTTTTCCTACAGGGCAATACCCAGGCTAGCTAGCCAAAGCTGTTGGGGGGGTTAGAGCGCCACCTGTTTTGGCCCTCAGGTTAGGAAAAGCGATTGTTCTTACACGAAAACAGGAAATCTCAAAAAACTAAAAATAAAACACCGATACTTCTATTAATCGTAGCACCATACGAGTCTTTATTCACATTGTTAAGAAAATAGATTATTAACAACAAAAAAAATACACATGCTGGCCTCAAGCCAACGACCCAAGACTATCGCCCATGTAGTCGGAGCCCTATGCCCAGCTCTACTTGGTTACTAACAGCTGATCTGTCAGTCGCACAGTCCTTGAACCCGATTTTTCTATTTCTTAAAACTAAGTTAAATATGATTCAGATTTAATATTTATACTACTCAGAAAGGGTAACACATAAATTAATAATTAAATTAAGTTAAGAAGAGTAATGGTGCTTATAGTTGGTATAAATAACAGTTATTGTAGTGTACCTCGTGTATACGTATACCCTCGGCGAACAGAGGTTATTAGTGATAAAATATAAGTGTTCTAAAACTATACGCACAAGTAAAAACTAGAATAGCCCTAGAAACTATATCAGCTGTCCGAAAAGTAATTAGCAAGAAGTACCTGTGGAGTTGTTCAATCAAACCTGACTCGACGGGGTGACTCAGCACATCTGACAGGAATGGTGGTGATAGACCTGCAGTACCCGTTCTTGTAAGTTAACTGGTCCCAGGAATAATCCGGCGGAATGGAAAGTACAGCTTTTACAAGTACTGGACCAGAGTGGGCGAGAGTGGCACAGTCTCCGAGAGGTAAGTACCGTAGAAGTACAAAGGGAAAAGGTAAAAGAAGAAAAGGCCTAAAAGAGTATTTATGTTGTACTTTTATATTTTCTTGGATATATTTAAAAGCAATATTAGTAATTAAAGTTAAATAATTATTATATTTATGGATTTACGTGACTTAAATGGACTTATTTTAGATTTTATTTTAAAAATTAACTGTTTGAAAAGAGACTTTTATAAAAAGTATAATAAAATTAGAAATGTGAACGACTTACCAGAAGATGTTGGGTTGGCCTTTTTTTGTTCTTTTAAAATAACTCGAAAAAGATATGTATGTATTTTTTTCCAAAATCAAATCCTCTAAATTAGAGTAGGCACTAGCCTAATTTGGGACAACTATCTTTTTCTTTATAAATCCGTTTAATAAAAACGCTTCAAACCGTGTCAGCACTAAGCCAAGGCACGGTCCAAGTATCAAAGAAAGAATGAAAGAATGCCACGGCCCTTAAAAAAAAAAAACCCTTTAAGTTAATTCTATTTTTTTTGAATTCTTTATGAGGTACCAAAATGGGTTACTTGTACAATCAGGTATTAACTTTTAGTACATTTCTGGCCTGTCGTCTGTCATTCACAAATTCTGACAGGTAAACAAATATAATTTTGATAAATTATTAATTTATTTAATAGATTTTTAAAGAAATGAATCCAAGAAAACACAAAGAGGTACAACACTCTTTCGGCTTAATTTATTTAAAAAAAGATCTAGGCTCTTTGATAAGAAGAATATATTTAAAATGGGTTAATCAAAATCATTGTTTTGTTTTAGGTCAAGATGTAAGAAGATAATTTTAAGTTAATTGCTCAATGTATGTATAAGAGTTTGAGAATTAAAGAATGTGAATAAAGTTGACTTTTACCAAAAGAAATACATCTTTATTTTACCCAGGCAAACCAATTACATCACCAGACAGGTAAGCCTTTGATATTTTACCTAGTCGAAGCTGTCTCTACTAGGATGGGGAAAAACTAAACCGTAACAAATATCTTGAAAATACTCTTAAATTAAATTATTACATCATTATAATTAACCGCCCTTCATATATTTCCAAAAATTGTGTTTTTAAGTAGTAGATATTAGGATAAGGGTACGGCTTCTCCCGTCTGGTCTCTTTTTGCGGCAACACTATTATTAATTGTGCTTGTGCTTCAAATAAAAAAGATCTGACAAAAATAATCTCCAATAAATTGCTAACCTTGCTTATTGAATAAAGAGTCATTGTTTACGCCTGTCCTCTTAAAAGGTTTCTTTGATAATTAGTAAACTAAAGACAAATTTTAAATAGCTATTACAAGTTTAATTACCTTACATAATGCCTACATCAAAGACTTTTTCTTAAGGTTACAACTTAGAAACTTTTAGTATCAAAAAAGATTTAATTTGAAACGTTTTAATTAAGCTAAATATAAGCTTACTTTTGTATTATAAAGTAAGTACTATACGCTGCCAATAAGACCAAAGAAAATATTGAATAATTCCAACAAAATACCGTTTGAACCGACTTAAATAAAAATTAGTAAAGAGAGCCCTGTACTTTTAACTTTGTAATATAAATCTTTATACCACTAAATTATTTAGAATTATTTATTAAAAGTTACTTTAAAAAATATTATCAAATATTATGCAATAACTAACCCATTAGAAAAATAGTTAATTATAATATAAATGCCAACAGTGACATTTTATTTTGGGAAAAGAAAAGTTTGGAACACGTCGCCGAAGGCGAGAAGTTTTATGCCTTTAAACCAGTCTTTCTCAAAGTGGGCGATAACGCCCCCTTGTGGGCGCTGTGGGCATAGAGGGGGGCGGTAAGGGACCCAGAAAAAACTGGGGGCGCCGATGTGATTTGGGGGGGCGATGGGTGATTTGTAACTTTAGCTACTTCACGAAGACACGTGTTAAAAATATGTATATAGTGTTGCGTCAAGCAGAGCACTTGCCGAACGCGGGATTTTTTTAGGGGGAATGAACCTACTTTTGTGACTAGAGTCCGTAAAGAGGTAATCGACATTACTTTGGCATCTCCGCGTATACGATCCCAGGTAACTCGGTGGCATGTATCTGAGGAACCGTCGCTGTCTGATCACAGGCACATCTTCCTGGCGATCTCTGCATTTCAGAGGCCAATGGGGGAGTACCATTATCCGAGGAGCACGGACTGGGAGAAATACAAGAAAACTTTGACCATCAACTGCAGTAACGTCAAAACCAGCATTAGGGACACTACTGACATAGAGCTTGCTTCCTGTGAACTACTGGAGGCTATTACAAACTCTTATCAGAATAACTGTCCTCTAGTAAAGCAAACCGCCAGGAAAAAGTCTACCTGGTGGAATAACGAACTACTGGAGCTAAGGAAAAAAAACCCGCAGACTGTTCAACAGAGCGAAGAAAACGGGTGAGTGGGATGAACATCAATCTGCACTCACCGAATACAATAAACGGGTCCGTAAGGCTAAACTGGATTCATGGAGGAAATACTGCCAGGAGGTTGAAAATACCAGCATTGCAGCCAGACTCCAAAAAATCCTGTCTAAAGATCCGGTCAATCCTGTTGGCACTTTAAAAAAACCAGATGGAACCTACTCTGAAACTGGCAGGGAAACATTGGGGATTTTGCTCCAATCACATCTACCAGGATCAAGAGAAACTCAACTTAATGAGACCTACCCAGACGTCAATGTTCCGAATATTCGGCCCACAAGAAGCGACTGGGAAGTAGCAAAGGAAGTCATAACCTACGAAAAAATCGAGTGGGCAATTGAATCATTTGAAGTCTACAAAGCACCTGGACCTGATGGGATAATTCCAGCACTACTACAGCAGGGAAAGCAAACCCTACTTCCACTGCTTTGCAAACTCTTTCGTGCAAGCCTAGCTACGAGCTATTTGCCCAATGCATGGAAGCAGACTAAAATGGTCTTCATTCCAAAGCCGGGTAAGGACTGCTCCCAGGCAAAGGGATTTAGACCAATTACATTGTCGTCTTTTATAATAAAAACAATGGAAAAACTGATCGACAGGTATGTCAGGGAAAACTCTCTTACAGAGAGGCCACTTCACAAAAACCAACATGCCTATCAGTCAGAAAAATCATGCGAATCTGCTCATCATCAACTGGTGACCAGACCGCACTGAACAACAAGGAAATCGCACTTGCTGCATTTCTTGACATTGAGGGAGCTTTTGATCGAACCACCTTCAACTCAATGGCCGCGGCTCTTGCCAGACATAATGTTAACGATACCATTTGTAGGTGGATAAAGAACATGTTACTTGGCAGACGAGCGCAAGCAACGTTATTCAGCCAAACAATGGAGGTGTCAGTGGTCAAAGGATGCCCACAGGGAGGGGTTCTATCCCCACTACTGTCGGATATGGTTGTTGACGAACTCCTGGTGGAACTGAATAATAATGGCTTCTATACCCAGGGGTATGCGGATGACATCACTATACTTGTCGTGGGGAAGCATAACAAAACAACCTCGGAGCTTATGCAAAGGGCACTGAGAATTGTGGAGGGATGGTGCAACAAGGAAAACCTTACTGTTAATCCTGGAAAAACTACGCTAATACCCTTCACTAGACGAAGGAAGCTGGATGATTTAATATCTCCTCACTTCTTCGGTACCACACTCGGCTATGTCCAGGAGGTAAAGTATCTTGGATTAACTCTGGATTCTAAGCTAACCTGGAATCCACATATGCAGAATGTGATTAATAAGGGCAAAATGGCTCTAATGGCTACCAAAAGAGCTGTGGGGAAGAATTGGGGATTTCAGCCACGCATAGTGCACTAGTTGTACACTGCTGTGGTAAGACCCATGATAACCTACGGTTCAACTATCTGGTGGCCAAAAATAGAACAGAGAAAAGCAGAGCTGGAGTTATCCAAACTCCAGCGACTAGCATGTCTCTGTATAACGGGAGCTATTAGAAGCACTCCAACTGCAGCCATGGAAACCCTACTAAGCCTCCCCCCTCTTGGTATAATTATTAAGGCGGAGGCGAGGATTGGGGCATACAGGCTGAAATGTAACGGCAACTGGTGCTCTGGGCCTGCCCTAGGACACACCAGAATAACGAGCAGTATCACAAACCCAATATTTGAGATGAGCAGTGATACAATGCCAAAACGGATAAATACACACAGACCATACAAAACCCAGCTTACCTGGGACGGTAGTAAGCGATCTCCTGGTCAGTCTCGGAATTTGGTTTGGTATATTCATGGATCCAAGAGTGACAATGGTGCCGGCGCAGGAATACATGGTATGACCCCCAGGTTTAATGCTTATGCTTCCCTGGGGAAATATGCCACTATTTTCCAGGCGGAAATATATGCCATTGAACTTTGTCTGCGAGAGAACTTGAGGAGGAGATATAAGGGCAGGGACATTACTGTCTTCTCTGATAGTCAAGCGGCCATAAAAGCTTTGGCATCCCAACAAGTCAACTCAAGGTTGGTTTGGAACTGTCTGCAATGCCTCCTAAACCTGGCTAACCACAACAAAGTTACACTTTCCTGGGTGCCAGGACACAGGGGAATACAGGGCAATGAAAATGTAGACTCCCTGGCCAGGCGATGCTCCGCAGCAATGTTTGTGGGTCCTGAACCTGTTTTTGGAATACCAAAAGCCTCGGTTCGTGGCTACATGACTCGGTGGATTCAAACACAACATCAGTCATACTGGAACCACATTCCAAGGCAATATCACAGTAAATCAATGTTGGACCCACCATCGAAAGCAGTGAATTACTAAAACTAAATAGGAATTAGATTAGACTAGTGACAGGATTAATAACCGGACATTGCACCCTAAGAAAACATATGCACACTATGGGCATCTATAGAGAAGAACCCATTTGCAGACTATATGACGAAGAGGAAGAGACAGCCTCTCACATCATATATGAGTGCCCTGCACTTACATACTGGAGAACAAATCAAAACCTTATGGTGGACACTAATCACCAGGAGGCTGGAGACCAGAAAAGAACAGTAAAAGGGCTACTACACCTGTCTAAGGTGTCAAACCTTTTTAACTGAAACAAATACACAAGAGATACAACAAGCCCTGTAGGCTGCAGTGTCGAGGCGGACAAAACCTCAACTTGTGTATTTATGTCATCAATCAATCAATTAATCAATAGTAGTCACGTGAACAAAGCTGACGGTGAAAGAGGGCATTGTTAGCTTTTTTTGCAAATGTAAAGGTCATATAGCACCTTGTTTTAAAGGCATTTCGATTCTCCACTAAACATCGCTTCGTTTGTAAAAATTAGCCCAGCCGTTTCAGACTTACGAGCGTTTAAAATTAAGCTTAAATATTTTACAGAAAAATTATAAATAATTTATTGCAACTGAACTTTACCTTTTTTACTAATTTTATTCGGCAAGCTACTTTACTGTGCCAAAAAATGCTAAATATTATTTGTATTAATTTATTTTTTGTAAAATATTTCGAATACGTTAGTTATTTTGCAGAAAACATTTATAATATTTTTGTTTGTTCAATATGGCTAGGCCGATTACTGAAAATAAAGTGGTATTAGTAGAGAATTAAAAGGCCTTAAAACGAGGTGCTACATGACCCCCTTTCCATTTAAAAATAAAACTGGTAGTGGCTTCTTAGAACCAAACCATGTGAACATAATAATTTTCATGTCAAAAAGTAGTTTTAGTGATATCTTTTTACCCAAATTTTACCCGACCTCGATATATTGTATCGTTCAAAAGTTAAAGGAGGGGGAACTTTTGAAAATTGTACTGTGTATTGGTTGTTATAGTCTATACGAAGTCAATCCGAACAGCATAAAAAATGAAACGCCGGTTAAAGGCGGCATTTTCTTTATAAGGCATGGGTGTGCAGCATTCAACATAAAATAATGAAAATTTATTCTCATTATTTATAGTACGCGGACTCATTTTTTTTTAATTAGTAGGTATTATATAATATAAGAAATATATAAGAAAACACTCACCCGTTTATGATTTCATTTTATTTTCTATAATTGATAAAAAGTCAAAATTCACTATCCGAATTTTCAGAGCTTGAATTAGAATTTGGGTTTATAATAATGGGGTCAATGGCCGGTAAAATACAATATTCATTTTCTTTCACTATAACATGCTGAACACATTTCATCCATATACCACTGTCATTTACTTCATTAACAACTGCCCTTATATTTTCTAGTACGAAAGCACTGTCAGTTGGGGATTGATTATATTTCCTTAGTTTGTTCTATACTGCAGCCCAAATCATCTCGATGGGATTAAATACGCAGGAATAAGGAGGAAGACGTAAAATAGTATGAATATGTGCTTTGCATAATTACATAATACAATATTCATTTTCTTTCACTATAACATGCTGAACACATTTCATCCATATACCACTGTCATTTACTTCATTAACAACTGCCCTTATATTTTCTAGTACGAAAGCAATGTCAGTTGGGGATTGATTATATTTCCTTAGTTTGTTCTTGACTGCAGCCCAAATCATCTCGATGGGATTAAATACGCAGGAATAAGGAGGAAGACGTAAAATAGTATGAATATGTGCTTTGCATAATTTGTCGATAACATATTCCTTTTTAAAGTTCTCTTTTTTTATATCTTCCAATAACACCTTTTTTGTAGACTTTTGAGGAATTTCCATGTTTTCACTTTCCATAAATTTAAGAATATCATCCTTCTTTGTGTTGCTATTGGAAACTTTGTTGTCTAAACGTGAATGAAAAGACACATTGTCCATAACAATGACAGAATTTGGAGACAGATTCGGCAGCAACTGTTCAAAAACCACTTTTCGAATAGACTGGCGGTCATATCTTCATAGTAGTCAGCCGATAAATTCTTTATATTTTTAGCTGACAATAACAAAGCGTTAGGAACAAAACCTTTATTGCTGCCTGCGTGTAATATAATTACTCGTTTCCCGCGAGAACAGGGCCCCTTTAGTGTACACCTATTACTATTATCCACCCAACCATATTTAACAAGATCATGTGTGTCGAACCAAGTTTCGTCCAGGTACCTCCCTTCCCTCCCTCTCCCTTTTTGATTGGCGATATTCCTTAATTTTACGTAAATATCCTTGCCGCCATGCTACGATACGAGACGATTCCATTATAACCATCCTTTGGTTTAATTTTTTGTACTTGAAGCCGCAATCTAGCAAAATATTACGCAAGGTGTCCAAAGATTTATATTCATAATCTGGATAATCCCGAAACTTATCCCGAATCATTTCTAATGATGGGACTTTGTTTTCCTCGTAAAATTGATAAACTATTTGGCGTATAACTTCTTTGTCGCCATTATCAACTTTTTTAAGCTTCTGGTTAGCTCTTTTTCGCTTTACGGAATGGTCGATGGTATTTCCTTCTCTAATAACTGTGTAAATTGTAGTACGAGCAAGTTTAGTGAGCTCACAAATCCTTTTTAAAATTTCGTTTTGTGATGCCCCACAATTTTCACTTTTTAAGCAAGTGTAAATATTTAAAATGAGTTTCTGTGCTTGAACATGTAAGTCCTTATTTAAAAATTCCGACGGCTTCGTCATGAAATCGGCTTCTACATTGTCCGTTTCATTATCAGAAACATCAAAAGGTCTCCACAACGCCATCTGGATAAAATATTTAAATGACAACAGTAAAACAACAAATATTACCAATGATAACAGTAACAACAGAAATAACCACGCTAACAATAACAAAACAATTTAGAAAAATACGACACTCTTAGACACTCGCTAAAATTCAATAGAACGAAGAATAAACCAATTTCAATTCCTTATATTTTGATCGACAAGACATCATAAGCACAGCACTGATAAATTTAGCCGACAATGCAAATGCAGGTGCCTACAGCGGGCCAGACATTTTTTGAGATTCTTTTATTTTTGTGTCCATGAAACATTATTTGACCGACTAGAAGCGGCTGTGCATGCGAGAAAATATCCATATGGGGTCTAACCATCATAAAGTTGGGTCCAGTTGGGTCATTTTTATTGGGGATTTTTTGGTGAATTGAGCAGTCTCGGTATGTGAGTCTTTTATTTAGCTGTTCGGATTGACTTTGTATTTACTATACACATCATTGTTTCAATTAATTATTTTAAGATTGGTTGATAGGTTTTTAAATTAGATAAATAAGGGTTTTACCACATATAAAATTTAAAAAAATATATTTGGAAAAAGCTGTTAAGACACCAATTCGCCATATTTAACACAACACGTCTTTCTTCCGGACAAAAAAAGTGGCTATATTTCAGTTTTTCATAAATTTTTTAAATAGTGACCTAAGTATCTTCTATAAGAATTTGATTTATTTTTAGCTATTTAGGCTGGACAAGAAAAAACTTTTTTAGAAAAAAAAATACATTTGCTTAAAAAGAGTTCTAAAATGTACAAAATAATATTAAGGTTACAATGAAAATATTTTTTTTTTGACTATTTAGGCGGATAGACATAATAAAAAAAATGTATTTTTTTAAGTTAGGCACTATTTTAATGAAAAAGTAAAAGAACTTGCTAACTTATGTGTTACCATAACATTGTGGTAAATTTTGTAAAGTTGGTCTATTTTTTCTTATTATGGGCCTACAAAAATAAAAATAAATTTAAGTAAGATACTATTAAATAGAAACATAATTTATTTAATGAAGTGGTTCATATGCAGATGTATCGTTTTATATTTTAAAATTAAAATAATAATTCCTCACAAATGTTATTATTTAGCAAATAACACCTGAAAGCCATTTTGGATTTTTACTGCAGCCGATAATATTTATTAAAAACGATAATTGTATTTTTAATAATAATTATACAACAATATTTTGTAGTTATTTTATTTTTTATAATAATATTATTACAACATTCTTTTGTCTAGTGTAACAAACAAATTTAAAAATTCCAGCAGTTGATAAACTAAATTTTCGTCTTTAAATTTAAGGTCTACTAACGAAATTAAGATTTAGTAGTAAAATTATCCATAACCCCTAGAACTTAACTGTTTCATTATTTACCCACAACTATAAGGTGGGGGAGCTAATTAAAATTTTATTTTTAAAGTGATCATGCACCGTTAATAGCTTTATTTATATTTGAAGGAGCGAAAAGGGCGTATTTTTGTGCAAAATTATTAATCTTAAAATCCAGGCCGAGCATTTTCGGCAAAAAATCATCCTTAGACCTCAGGTCAAAATGAGGCACAAGTAAATAATCTTTACAATTTTCTCTGCATACATAACATAAAAATTAAAAATTAAAGTCTATTTAAAATTGTACATTTTATACAAATAAACATTTAAAATTGGGGCTTTACTCCCAAAGAGACGAAACGTTAAAACATTTTTAAATAAACCACCTTGTTACGCTATTTTGTAGTACAAATAAATAGTTTTGCACGAAAACACGCTCTTTTCTCTTTCCCCACCTATTGCACAAAACCCATAACCTCTTCTGATTTAATTAACTGAGAATAAATGCCTTTGTAAACTGAGCGCTTACATTATGCACTATGTAACAACCATACAGCCAATATTTTCGAAACCAATATTGGTTTCTTTCCTAGGCATTCGCTTTTAATGGAAAAGGGCCAATGCATTAAAATAACAGCTATTGACCACGGTCTTTTAAAAAATTGACGTTTTATTCATAAAAGTAATGAATTTAAATAATTGCCAACAATAAATAAGACTTAAGTGCTTTTTATGTTGCTAAATTTATTTACAAAATATGTTTTAAAGTCTATGCATATCTTTGTCTTAAAATTTATTGTTTTAGCAGGTGTTATGTTTACTTGATCCACTGTTCTTGCCAGTGAGTTTTAATAAAATTTTTAACTTTTAAAAATAGGTTCTTTTAGCTGTTCAATTTCTTTTTCTTGATATCTATAAGTAACATTTTATTTAAATTTATATTTCAACAACATTAATGGTGTTTTATATATCATAAAAGCTTTGCGATAAAATTGTAACTCCTACCCAACCAAATTGTAAAAATAGGTCGGCAGCTTTGTGTTTAAATCAGTTTTTAATATGTTAAGATTTAACTTGTTATTTTAAAGTTTATAAAAAAAACCAGTTAGGATAACCAGTTTAAATATTAATTATATTTTGTTAATGCTGATTTTTAATAACACATTTAGAATAGGTTTTAAATCTATATAACAAAAAAATGACACTAAAGGTTTTTTTACTCCTTTGGTAAGATATTGAAGCTTAAAACAGCGTTTTTGTACTATTGATACCAGAAGAGGTTATTATATTTTCCGAATTTTTTTAAGCTCATTAATATTTTGAAGATTATTTCGAGACGAAAAATATTCAGAAGCGTGTAACATGTAAATACTATTTTAGGACTTATCGTGGTATATTTTTAAATTTTACATAACCTCTGAGTTACTACGGATAGTAGATAATTGTTTTTGCTTCATACAATTCATATGGTTTGACTTGCATAATTAGGGCCAATAAAAAGATATAAAAGTCATATTTTTTTATTAGCGATTATCGTTGCGCAAAAATACTGTATTAATATTGCATGTAGCTCACTATTTTATAAAATACATGCGTTACCATGGTGACATGTCAAAAAAAAAATAATTGGCTAAAAAGTCTGATGTGATATTTTTTTTTTCTTAGCATCGTTTTAATAAGGTAAAAGGGTTACTTAAAAAAATAGATTTTTAAAGTCAAATATTTGACAGCAGTAAGGCCATGACATGAGTATTTGATTTAAATATTTTTTTTAAATATATCTTAACCCAAGTATCTTGTAGAGCAAGTAAATTTTTTTACAATAACATACTAAATTTAAAAAAAAGTGACTTTTTTACAAAATTATAACTAGTAGGTATAAGCAAATTTTGTTAACCTTCGTGCGGTTTTTAATTCTGCTAAAAGCAAAGCTTAAGCTGATTTCATTCAGTTAAGAGGTAAATAAGCTAGTTTCCTCAGAGTAACCTTGTATTATTTTATTTTAAAAAGAAATAATAATAATATTAATAATATTTTAAATATAATTTTCAATTAAAATCCTCGGCAGTTTTCTAAATCTAGTATTTCTGTTAGGTACTGGTCACCAGATACTTTTAATTAGTTTAGATTCTGGATTAACCTGTAAAACTAAAAAAAGTTTTTTTCCTGTTAATAAATACTATGCTGCGAGTTATCTATATACTACCGCTCTTCTATTCCTTTTACTTTGTTATTTGTGGCCAATAACTTAAAGCCGAATAAATCTATAAAGATGAGAGATACCTTTTAAACCTATTTTTAAACAAATATATCAAATTATTTCTTTTTACTTCTTCAAGTTATCAAGGTAATCGTATGAAAATAAACATTTTTTCGATAAAACTTCTTATTTTTAATCGTTTTTACAATTACTACGGGTAAAAGTTATTTAATTTCTATCTAATTAAGAGCTTGATTTTTTTAAAACTACCATACGAAACGAATCAATTAACCGAAACTGAATGTTTTTTTTTAATAAAGTTTTTGGTAAAAATAATATGTTTTCTTCATTTACTGTGATAAATTAATAGGACCAGGTGCTACTGTAGCAACTGATCTAATTAAAAATGACTGTCATAGTCAGGTAGATTATGATTATATTGGCACAAAAAGCCCGAAGAGCTGCGCTGCCTCCGATAGTATCTAGAAGGCTCCCGGGGAAAAAGAAGAAAAAGAAATAAACCATAGTGTTTACATTTTTACAATATTTGTTTTATACCCTTTTATCTGTATTGTATTAACTACTTATTTCAATCTCATCCACCAGTTTCTAAGACTACGTCTGTTATATACCAGAGGGAATGACGGAGCTTTTCTAGGCCCGGTTCTTACTACAAGGGGTCTCCCCCAAGAGTCACCCTTGAGTACCATACTCTTTAATTATATATATATATATATATATATATATATATATATATATAAAAAATTTTTTTTATATATATATATATATATATATATATATATATATATATATATATATATATATATATATATATATATATATATATATATATATATATATATATATATATATATATATATATATATATATATATATATATATATATATATATATATATATATATATATATATATATATATATATATATATATATATATATATATATATATATATATATATATATATATATATATATATAATTTTAATACAAAATTTGGGAATGTAACACTAATGGGCTATGCCGATAATTTGGTGATCTTTACCCGAGGGGCAAACATGAAGGCTATGACCACCCAGATAAATTAGTCTCTGAATAACATTGTGCAGTCTTTAAACGAGATTGATTTATCTCTGGCACCAGAAAAATGCAAAGCAATTTGGTTTACCAGAGGCAGAAGATATAATAACCCTCCTCCTATTCTAATTAATAACCAAACCCTTAAATTCAAACAACAGGTTGAATACCATGGAATTGTCTTCCAAAACCATTTTAAATGGGACAAACATATTGACTACATTACCAATAAGGCCAAAAAGGCCCTAAATGTTTTAAAGGCTATTTGTAGAGTCTAGTGGGGAGCCACGATTTTTTAAGCCTTAGTTAGATCACATTTAGATTTTGGTTCCATACTAATAAACCCAGTTTCCCAAAGTGGACTAAATCAACTTAATGTTTTTTTTTTGGCTAACGGGAATGGTTTTAATGTTAGGCTTGCCTGGATCCCGGGACATTCTAAAATACCTGGTAACGATAAAACTGACAAACTTGCGAACATAGGTAGAATTTTAAGAATCCCCAAATCAATGCCTTTTGATGCTATCGAGGTTTATAATCTCATAAAAGCAAAATTATCACACCAATTTAACAATAATTGAAAAAAAAACATAATTAGAGTGAAAAAGTATAAATATCAACAAGTACAATCTGTACTTCCGACCAAAAAGTGGTTGACAAAGGTACCCAATATGGATCGAAGACACATAATAGCAATATTACGAATGAGCACCGGACACTGCTTAACCAAAGAGCACCTATTTAAATTAAATATTACAGATAATCCTCCTTGCGATTGTGGACCGGTAGAAACAATTAACCACATTTTTTTCGAATGCCCCATTAATGTTTTCCAGGTTGGAACCCATATGAAGAGTTTTTAAAATTAAAATTTTCAGCCCCCATGTCAATATCGTCAATACTCGAAAAACCAAATAAAAACACAATAAAAATCACCATGCACATTATTAATCATAATAGAATAAAACTATAACGCTCAACTTTCTAATCCTTTCCCTTCAGATCACATTTTGCCTTTTATGTTACCAACATGCCTGTGTATAATTTAAACTAACCACAATCACTTCTATTGTCTTTGCACGGGTATTAACGCTTGAAGCTTTCTGCCTGCTTTTAGTATTACTTATGGATAGACTTACAACACTATAATTGCCCATAGACAAAGATACCTGCTCGGAGGTCCTGGAATGGTACTGCCAGACAACACCAGGATCGCCACCACATAGAGCTGGCAAACTGCAGTGCAGCAGCGCCATAAACAGAGCAGTATCCAGTATCCAGTAACGACCTATTAATTTGTTATTAAATACCTAAAAGGATGGTAAACTAGTTTGCTGGTGTAATAATATTAAAGTTTTTCAATTTATGATTGGATATCTATAATCAAGGCATTACAAAATTTAAAGACTGCTTTCTACTTTACGATAGGTACTTGTAAAATGTCTATGACAGCATAATTGTGTTCCCTAACAAATCCGTTAAATGTAATAATTGCTTGATTGGTTATTTATGTTCGTTAATGGAACTACAAAAAAACAGTCAAATATCTGAATTCCAACACCAACAGCAGCTTCTATTTGTAGAGGGCTTTAAAGATAAAAAATAAGATATAACAAGAGTAAAAGATATTTTCTTTTATAAAAACAAGTTTAAAAGTGATTTATGTGTTTTGTACGCGAATACACAAATTAACAAAGTGGCCACCAAGTTTGCCCCTGCAAAAATGTGCAATGCTCCTATAAGACTTATCTGCAAAAAAGTGCATCTCAAAAATGAAGTTTTCCAAAAGTGTAGCTAACTCGTTACGACTTTACAGCGTTTTGCGTTATAAACAATGTTTTGATTTATGAGATTAACTACTACACTTGCTTAATAATTATTGCCGAAATCCGTTATAATTTGTAAATCTACGCTGTAACGGAAACCACGTGGTAGGCGGTCATCCAATTGGGTTTGATCAGTATGCCGCTACAGCTGTAACTTTTAAACCTTAAAAAAAATGTATTTAAAAATTAGATAAATTCATAAGAACCTTAGTTTTAACGTATACCCAGAAATAATATTATCTATAAAAGTTGGGAAATAAAAAGTGGAATATTGGTAATAAAGTTTCGAAGCATAAGAAAATAATAAATGTATGTTTATACTTAGTTATAAAAGTCGCTTTTAGCTTAATTTGGTTTAAAAATTACTATTTCCTATTTATTTTTTTATTATATCACCTAGTAAAAAAAAGTCAATATTTGCAAGCTAGTCCGCTTAGTCTATATTTATCTTAATCTAAATTGTTTTAATAAGGTGCATTTAATATGCTTTTGATCGAGGATTTATGTTATATTGTAAAATCATGACTTAAACCTTAACAACTTGGGCATAGTATTATTAACTACTTTGTTATAACTCTATTTTCAATATTAGAAGGAAAACAAAGAGCTGTTATTTAAGTCAAGGTTTCAATCGCGCTCGCTTAGTGTAGATTAGTCAATTAAAGACTCGTTTATAATTTCTATATGGTAACCAACAATATAGAAACAAGAGCACATAAGAGGTCATGCCTAAAAGCTCTGAGTCAGGTGATACGGACTAGCACGACGTAACTATAACTGCACAAAAAAAAAGATTAGATTAAGTTAACAAACATTAAGCCAAACCTTTACAGTATATCTTTGATTCGTTGTTTAAATGTTCCCGTTTTTTTTTTATAATTTTTAGTCATCTGATAATGCTTACCATCATAGGTCAAAGCTAAATATTGGAAACAAAAAGAGTTAACTCTATTTAATTAATTTCTGGAGGATCCCTTTGTGATTCTATTAATATAAATATTTGATAAACAATAATAATTTTTCTTTAAATATTTTTTTATACTATTTTGCACATAGAAAATATTTAATTTTGATGGGGTTAAAATTTATAAGTGATCATAAATGTTAACATACAACATTATAACATGTAAAAAAAATCTTATTTACATTTAAAATTAAAAGTTAATAAGCTTCTTACAAAGTAAATAATAGCTTTGATCACTTAAGTGTGAAATTTTAGCTTTATTTGCAATAGAGAAGAAGCTTTCTTTCTTATAGCAGTTAGTTTTACAAGTATATTGCACTAAATAAGATAATAAGCTAACTGTGCATTTTAAAATATTAAATATTTATATTTTTTATTATTAGAAGACAAAAATTAACCTGTTGTCTTCTAAGGTTATTACATCAAAAACAATTTACAATTTATATATTTACATCTTACTATCCAGTGGGTACAAACCCTCTTTCCTTTTCAATGTATCGTATGCAGCTCTTAGCCTACTTTATAATTTGCATGTTATTTTTTATTAGATAAACCTTACTTTTTTCGAAAATACAATATGTATATATACAGGTGCCCCCACATT
>JAHBCN010003498.1:0-74507 GCA_019359885.1 Listronotus oregonensis | reverse complement strand
TTTGTTAACAACATTCGTTTCTAAAAGAAAAGGGGTGTTGAGAGTAAGAGGTTAATTTTTTTAATTTTTAGAATCGCGGCCAACCTATGTCAATCATAAAAAAAAATGAGAAATAAAAAGGGATTTAAATTAAGAAAAAAGGGGAATTTTTTTTGTGAATTTTAAAATAAAATGTATCCATTTAAATTTAGCTATTTCTAGTGATTTTTTTTATTTACTACGTGTAACAACAAATAATTTTAAAAAAATATCGAAAATAAGTATTAATTTTTGGAGTTTTAAAATAATTAATATTTTTTTTTATTAATTGAAAAAGTGACATTTTTTTTTTTACTCTATTTTTGATGAACCTTATAAGAATAGAAATCTTTAACAACTCAAAAACAATGTAATTATGTTAATTTTACATTGCAAAAAAGTTGAGCTATACATCTAAACAATTACCAAAACATCTAATTTGACGTTATATGATACTCCCAAATTTCATTTTTTTAATCTTAAAAGAAGCAGAAAAAAAACGAGGGTGGGTCATGCTTTTGGATCACCCGGTATATTTAATTGAATGTGGTTGCGGCTAAATTTTGCCAGGTAACCCTGCTGTCATCTATTTTGGTCACACGTATTATTTATAAAAATTAGTTTTATCAAAAAAAGACAGATACCTGCAGATTTAAGCGGCCGGATCTCGCACTACAAGAAACAAACGACAGCAATTTTAACGTTTCCTTAAGGTAATTTAAAAATAAAAATTCATAGGCTGAAAAATATTTATTATGCTTATAGTTAATAAGAGGAAAATTAATCCTAGCACGTCATACGCACGTCTAGACAGGCTAACCATTTATGTATAAAGAAATGAAGACTCCACGTAGTGTTTTAACGTTATTTTTTTACTACATACGTTTTTTTGTATTATGTGAATAATGTTTAGACCAATTTTTATCTCGAATAAAATTAATACAGGGTCCTGCAGCTATCCCGTCTTTTAGTCATTAATTATTCACTGAAAAATTTTTTTAATTTTGCAGACGTTATCTTTAACCCACGGTGTATTTAATGAAAATAATTTTGGGTTATACAGGGTGTCACAAAAAAGTGTTACGCAGATGGGCATTTTTTTAAATGGAATGCTCTATATTTTTTTGTATTTGGTACCTTTTGTGGTCATTTTATTCCTCAAAAAATTTTGTCAACATCGGTTGTAATTTCAGAGAAAAAAATAAAAATAAAAAAAACTGTTTTGCACCGTTAAATTTTAAAAAAATTAATAAAAATACCAGTAGGTGCTTGATTAATAGAATTAAACAAATAACTTATTGAACGTAATATCAGTCGCTTAGGTCATGTTTGGTTAATTGAACTGTAGGGTTCAAAATTTAGTGTAAACTTTTCAAACTTGAAAGCACTTTATTTTTCATTTTAAATGTAAGCCCCTGTATATTTTTAGGTCTTAGAAGAAGAATTAAAAAAACAAACATTTTTCTAATTATAACCCTATCGAAATTTCTAAAATTAAAAGTTATTCGTTGAAAACTCATTTTGGCATCTATTTTAATATAATACCATGAATAAAAATAATAGGTGGCTATGAAAAACAATTTATTTCATTGAAGTTTATTTAACTTACAGAATCTTTTTTTTGACATATTATAAAATTGATAAATTATTATTATTTACTAATTTAATTAAATTAATTTAAGAAAAACCTTTAAATGTTAAATAAACGTATTTTTAATTTTTAAATTTATGAACTTTAACCAATTTTTAGGTAATAATTAACGTTATTAGGAAACTCTTATGTCAATAAATTGTTTTTCGCACCCACCTACCATTTTTATCCAGTGATATTACTATCGAAATAGATGCCAAAAAGAGTTTTCAAAAAACTTTTAATGTTTAGGAATTTCGATAAGGTTAAAATTAGAAAAATGTTTGTTTTTATTTGCATCTAAGACCTAAAAATATGGGGTTCATATTTAAATAAGAAAATAAAGTGCTTTTAAATTTGAAGAGTTTGAACTAAATTTTGGACACCCTGTACACTTCGAATTAACCAACATGACCTAAGACTGATATTACGTTACTTTGTTCCTTGTTTATTCTATTAATCAAGTACCATTGGTGTTTTTATTCATTTTTAAATTCAATGGTGCAAAACAGTTTTTTTTATATTTTATTTTTTTTCTCTGAAATTCTAAACAGATGTTGACAAAATTTTAGAGGAATAAAAGACCCAAGAGGTTCCCAAATATACAAAAATAAGAGCATTCCATTTAAAAAAATGCACCATCGTGAGTCACACCTTTTTGGGGACACCCTGTATAACCAAAATTATTTTCCTGAAATGCACTGTGTGTTGAAGGGTAACGTCTGCAAAATATGAAAATTTTACAGTGAATAATAAATGAGCTACATAAGAGGGGGGGTGAGCTGCAGGACCCTGTATATATTGTTTGTCCTTCTATTGGATCGCTAAAGGATTGACACATTTTCAGGGTGTACCTTGCCATTTGGATTTTGATAACTGTAAGAAATACGATAAAGAGTAATTTGGGGTAAACTTGTGTAATTTAGTGATTTTGAAAACATTCGGAAAAAAACAAAATTATGTTGAATTTAAAGTTAAACACACATAACAGAAATAAAAGGTAATTTAAAATAAATTAAAGTTTAAAAAAATTAGAAAAACACGCTTTTATAGCAAACCAAACTTAAAAGTAGAAAATATATTTTAATTATGAAGAGCTTGTCTTACAGTGATATAAAGTCCAATAATCAAATATGACAATTAATTTTGAATAAGATTAAAATAAAAATTAAGTTTTCAACAACAAACAAAATAATTTAATTATGGTAAAAAAGCGGGATGCTTGATAATAAATGTTACAATTTTATTGGTAGGTATTTACAAAATTAGAGTTATTATGAAAATCTAATAAATTGCACTCCACGCTTTTTTACCTTATTTGAATTTTTTTGTTAATAATTTAATTATTATTTTAATCCCATTTTAAATTAATTGGTCATTATTGATTATTGGTCTTTTTATCACTGTAACACAAGCTCTTTATAATTAAAATATATTTTTTTAATATTTCATTTTTTTTAAATCGGCTTATTTTTTTTTAATTACCTTTTGATTTCATAATTTTTAGTATTAACTAAAAACTGCAATATTTTTTTTGAAATAAGTACTAATGGGTTTTAGTTTGTTTTCTTTGGGATACTTGCCTTTCTACTTTTTGGAAAATGGGACCTCTTCGGTCCAGGTCCCGGGGTATAACGAGCTGACTCTGTTCAGCCCTATTGACCCCTATAAACTTGTAAATCGCCTGCCACAAAAAAAAAGAAAATCTTCCAAAAAATCAAAAATATTATTCAACGTTTCGGTGGCAATTCGGCCACCGTTGTCAAGATGAAACTAAAACAAAAAATTTTAAGAAATTTTTGCTCTAGAAAAACTTGAGAAATTCTGATAGCTTTTATGACGTTTTGTCATAAATGACATAAGGTTATTTGACTGGTATATGTAAAGACAAAAAAAAAGGTCGTATTACCTGAATTTACTTCAGCATCAAACGTAGGTAAGCACGTATTATTTAAATTAACAGATATTGAAGCTATACATTTATCTTTATTTAATAAAATATTTCCTTTATTTTAAGTTTTTTTGAACAAGTTTCCTTTGTTTAAATGCTAAAAGCATTCCAGTTTATTATGTGGTTATTATCAAATGCGTGTTGACATATTTTTGATTTGTGGAATTCTGTGTTTCTAATGTATGTTTTATGTTCTTTTATGCGTTTGGCTAATGGTCTTGAAGTTTCACCTATATTAAATTTATTACATTCACAAGGGATCTTATAAATAACATTTTTTGTGTTTTCGTTTATATTGTATGGTGTTGTTTACGTAGATTAATATTTTTGGTTTTTGGGGGGTTTTCTTTTTTTTTTGTAGGCGATCTGCAAGTTTATGGGGGCAATAGGGCCGAACAAGGTCAGCTCGTTATACCCCGGGACCTGGACCGAAGAGGTCCCATTTTCCAAAAAGTAGAAAGGCAAGTATCCCAAAGAAAACAAACTAAAACATGAATCTGCCACAAAACTATAGAACATATTTACTAATGAGTTTGTTGTAAATATTTAAAAATTTGGTTGAATTTGCCAACAATTTACAATCTGATTATTAGTTTCGGAGAAATGCGTGGATTAACATTATATTCAAACTGAGTATATTTGTTTGGACGTCCCTATAGATTATTTATCATATGTGAATATTTTGCAATTCCAGTAATATTACATACATACGTGTCGCATTGATATCCTTCTTTTTTTGAAGTCAGTTAAAAAACAAGCACGAAACTATACACAATTTTCCTGGAAATAGAAAAATGGTAAATTATTTTCCTCTCAAGTGCACTTCATTTTGTACGGCTTTGCAAAACAATTTGACACGAGGCACTGTGATTTTTCCGTGGAGATTTCGTAAAGCGAAAAATCTGCTTTTTCACAAGCTTCAACAGAACGTTATGTGTAGATTGGATTTGGGTTATTTTCTTTATTTTCCCACTTCACACGTTTTATCAATTTTAAAATCTCCTTTGTCAGTAATCATTACCATTACGATAAAGGCAGTAAAATTTCCTATACACAGACAAAAAATATTTATATTTTGAAACCAGGGTGTTTTTGACACTTTCGAGGAAGTATTGGAATATAACAAAAGATAGAATTTTTCTTTTTATCTTAAACCAGTAATGTAAAGCAATGTCATAGTGCAGTCATAGTGTAAGGATATTCTAATAAAGTCCTCTCACCCTTTTAGTGTCGCAAAAATACCGTCGTTGACCTTGAACACACCCGACCACGGGTGGCCACGGTGCAGCAGACAAATAAGTGCTCCTACCGCGTACGTTTAATATGAATAGTCTAACTCCCGGTTGATTATATTTTTATACAGGGGCGTTCTATTAGGAACATATAATAATATAAGTAAGATTATAAATGTTTGTATTATGTATTTATTTTTTATAAACCATTATTGACAAATAGATTACTTTAATAAAGAAAATAAAACAGGGTTGGGTAAATTACACAAAAAAATGTATTACAAATTTTACAGATTTTTTTAATATCCCAAGTTTTTGGCACTCTTTATTACTAGATTGGCTTTGATGTCGAATTAATAGCAATAGATAAATTTTACCCCCTACTTACAAAATATTGTTTTTTGTTAAATGTTTAAAGAAATATCCTTAAAATTGAGTTAAAACCTATGCATGCATACATACCCTCTCTATATCCTTAGAACATTAAAAAATTGAAATGTGATCACCTGTAGTAACGCAACAATCACCAACAGTACAAAAAGAAAAACTACGCTTAACCAACTTAACCAAATAGATTTTTTAAATAGTGTATAACGTAAAGCGTGCAAAAACGATTCCGGTAAAATAACCGGTTGGGCCGAAGGCACTGCACAAACTAAGTCACGGCTAAGCCGTGAGGCCGCTGGATAGGCGACAGATCGGTGCAGAAAGGAGGAAAATTTTACGCAGCACGCCTGAGTGAGCGGACTTTATTAGAATATCCTTAGACTATGGTTTAGCGTTGGTCGCTACTGTACGGGGGATTTTTAAAGGTGAAATAATGATTAGTGTTGAATAATTACCTATATATTGATAATAGTTCACGTGTCTGGTATATTTTATCTAAATTGATCTTTATTTTGGATTTAAATTAAAAAATAAAATAAAATAAAATAAAAGAATCATGATTTATTACGAAAAAATTATTAACAAAATATTTAATTGAATTAGAAAATAAATATAATGAGTAATCTGTGACAAAAAAACAAGCATTTTTTAAATCTTTCAATAATCATCACAAATTTTTTAGTTTAAAATTTTGGGATGTTGCCAATGTAGATGCGAATTCTTGTGTACAATGATAAAAAATATTCTAAAGAAAAATCTTTACATGGAGTGACCAAAACCACAGCACGAGGGTAAACTAGGGAATGGATCCAAAACAAACACGAGGAATAGTGGTACAGCATCAGTAGAATAACACATGGAAAAGGCTTCATAAAGGGCCCATCCAAAAGAACGAAGGAAGAATTACTCAGAAAATGTGGAAAAAGACTTCGCATAACAGTAAGGCTACTAACAGGGCACGACAACCTAAGAGGACACCTACACAAGATAGCCCAACCGCTGTGTTCACACGTCGTTGTCGTGATTGGGCCCAGTAGGATCTTTTGAAAAATGCGCTAGAGTTGCTGGTTATCGGCAACTCTTTTGGCTAGCGTATGGAACGGGATCCGAAGCTAAGATGAACACAAGGCTTAATTCAAGTGTTAGCATACCGTGCTGATGAGTAAATGACATCCTGTGCCTTAAACAGGTGTCTCCAACGGTGCCTCTGAGATACAGGGCGACCTCTCAGAGCATCTAACCTTACTGCGGTAATGCGGGGCTCGGCCGTGGTGGACTATTACTTCCCTAGCTCCAAACAGAAAGCAGACAGAACCGCTTTCATAGGAAAAAAGTGACAAAGGTGCGCTGACCGAAACGGATAAATCCGTTTCGAGAGGTGCCACTCAAGGTCACAAGCAGACAAAGGTGCGCCGACCGGAACGGGTGAGTCCGTTTGGAAAGGTGCCCCTAAAGTCACCGGCGCCCGTTTCACGGGGAAGGGCTAATCCATCCCGAACAAACAGGTGCTTTGGAAGAAATCCCTGAATCCAAACAGAAGGCGAATAGAACCGCCTTTATAGGGAAAAGGGTTCCCTGGCTTTAAACAGAAAGCGATAGAACCGTTGTCATAGGCCATAGGGTAAGGCCGGAGATGCGGCTTCAGAAAGAACATCTGGTTCCTGTAACAAGGACCTGGTAGCTATCCACGTCACTAGACCGGGAGAGGAGGGCATGATGAATCTAATCGTTTGCTCGTCATACTCTCCAGGAGACAGGGACACCAGAACACATCAGAACACATTGTGCTTGTGTCCGGTAGCGACACGAGTAAGAGGAGATGTAAGAACTCTCTCCCAATCTAGTACCGGATTCATTATAAGTCCGATCCTATTGGGAGAAATATAAAAAGGTGTGAGTCACAATAGACCGAGCGGTCGTAGTGGAGGGCGTAAAAGGTCCACTCACTTTAAACCTACCTACCTACCTACACAAGATAGGCTCATACAAAGGGAACTTAAGTTGCAGAATAAGCGATGAGGGGGAAGAAACAGCCTACCACATTCTGTGCGAATGCGAAGCGTTAAATCACTTAGACAGACAATATTTAGGCAACCGAAAATGAGCCCACAGGAATATATCGACCAACCAGTCTCGGGGTTATACAGACTTGTAGAAGGAACAAGACCAGTGTGAGGATTGGTATAAAAAAATGGTAGATTAGGCACAAAGCTATAGGACCATCAAAATGACTGAAATTAATAAAGTACGGATTTTATTGTCAAAGATTGCATATTAAAATATTTTCATAACACCCTGTATTATAAGTAAATTTAGTTTTTTATTAGTAAAATATTAGGTCCTGGTCAATTTATAATAAGCAACGTTTTTATAAGCTGAAACTAAATCCATTCACATTTATCTGTAAATCGAAATTTAAAACTCACTTATATGAACGGAAAAAGCGCCAGAGAAAAAGTAAACTAAAAGACAAAATAAACGTTCGTCCGAAGTCGGGTGACAATAAAGTTGGTGAAGATATTGAGCTCTGCTTATTTGAAGTTTACGAGAATGTCCAAAAATAAATGTAAAATGGAGTATTCTATTTTATTTACTAAAGTGATGAGATGTGTGGGTCATTTTCCGGAAAACGTAAATTCTGGTTTATACTTTATTTAAAAATATATATTGTTTTTGCACATGCCTTGTCAACAGTCCCCATCCTCCAATTTATACCGTAGTTGTATAATTATCGGCAACAAATAGGTAGCATATTAATGAGAGCGCAAAATGTGGAGGTGTCCCTGGAAAAGCTTTGGAAAAATAAAGGAATTTTTTTTTAATTTAAAAAATAAATAAAAATAGAAGAAACGAAGATGATGTGGCGAAGACAAGCTCAAAGAAGAAATAAGGATGAGATGAAGAAGATAAGTACAAAGAAAACAAATGTAACTCGATTTTAATACATATATTGTATCTACGAGTAATTGTGGTAATTGCATTAATTTATTGCTGGTTGTTAAAAACAATTAAACACCTATTATTACAATATAAAAATTCCATAAGTTTCAAAAGAGGCAGAAGATTTAATTGTTATTCCCAATAATTACAATTTAAGTTGAATAAAAAGCAGATACTACCATAATATCTTGTAAAGAAAGTCTTAAACGCTTACAATTACTCTACCAATAGTACAATTTAATTGCTCTATGAAAAGCTAGGGTTTTTTTGTAAAAATTTAATTTAAAAAAATATGTATATTTACTGTTCTACTGTGCCGAGAGAAATTGATATTGATCATTGATATGCTACTCAAATAATTGATCCTTTCAATATTTACTTCTTTATTACATCTTTTTTATTATTCTTCAGAGCTGGGAAAGAATCGAATTCTTTTGGTATGGAATCCAGGAATTGATTCCTTTTTAACTCCAAAAGCTGGAATAAATTACTTTTTAAAAATAGCATCCGTGATCCGGATTCATTATATAATTTTAAAATAATCGGGAGTCGATTCCTTTTTGGAATGATCCGATTACAAAAGAAATCTATTCCTTATATTTCTAATTTAAAACAAATCGGTATATAAATGCCAAAATCCTCTATTTGGAATATACTATTTTAAATTTCCAAATTTTAACCCTAGACTATCAATTTTCAGATTTTGATCTAGCACTCTTAAAAACTATTATATCCTAAATCTGGATGTATAGATAACAAAATCCACCATTTTGAATCTTTCATTTTAATTTTTTACTGAAGATTCTTAATCAGCATCACATTGGTTTTCGAAAATAAAGCTGAAGAATTTTAAAACATTTGCCTATTAAAATCTTTAAATAAGGTCAGGTTTATAGAAACAACATTTAACTGAAAACAACCAAAGAGTGAGGTATCCAAAAACGGACAACAATTTTAATTGCATTTGATCTTAAAAGTTATCCTTAAGATGATCCGGAGGATGTGGATCCGTAAATCGATTCCTTTTTTAAAGGATCCGTCCCAGCTCTGTTATTTGTAGGATTAAACAGATGGGGTGTATAGTTTTTTTTGATACCAAAAATTTTTTTAAACTGGATGGTATATAAGTAATGGTCTTAAAAAAGGTATTCGTGAGCTTACATCTTTTTTAACTCGCCTCTTTAATATTTCCTATAATACCTACATTTTTCGAAAGAGCTGCCCACGTGTAAGCTATGCCAAAAACAATCTGAAAATCCCCCTTTAAATTATAGCCCGATATCTGTTTTCTTAGTTGTTTGAAAGGCAATAAAAACATTCAATAATTCTCAAATTTTAAAGTAAAAGTTAAAATTATACATAATAGACAGTATGCATTTCGTCACAAAAGACCCACAGCAGACCCTCCTTTTATTTCTCTCACATAAATGTTACAAGTTCCTCCAGTTCCTTAGTAAATCCTACAAAAAAAAATGTCTGTGGTTTTTTACCTAAACTTTGCTCTCGGCTTTAAACTGTCTTTTTTCTATTTCATCTATCTTTGTAATTTGTAGATGATGATTCTTCTGGCTTTCACCAAGTTAAAGCTGAAGTACCTCAGGGTTCGGTACTAATCAAAATTTTTTTCTTGTCTATTCTTTCAGACAATTTTGGAAATTAATTTTTTGCACACACTGTACATGTTTTTTTTTAACTTATTCCTACAAAACATCTTAACTTTTTTTGCATAAAAAGTAACCTGTTATTTCGATTTTTTTGAATAAAAATTAAGCACGAAATACGAATTTTCTTTATTTCCTACATTCTTACGTGCACACAGCCACAATCAATTTTTACTTTGATTGTTTCCTTTAACCTTCGACTGTACGCGACTACACACAAAAGAATAAAGTTATTTTTAAAAAATGTAATTATTCAATTTAAACATTAATTTTCGTAACCTTTTTTATAGCAGGTAAATACAAGTTCTTTTAATGTCCACTAAAAAAATTAAGAAGGTTTTATCTTTATTAATACCATCTTTTTTGATTATTCAGTTTAATGTCAATTTTCTTCTCATTAATTAACGTCTCAATTTACACCTATATAATAGACCTTCCTTAAATAAAATTTTTAAATTATCACAGACTATTCAGTGCCTTGTTTTAAAAACGGGTTTAACTTTTTTACCTAAAAATAATAATGATACTTAATAAAATTCTGATATTGTGGCAAATTATTCGGAAGAGGTATTATCATACACTAGACGTAGGTGGCAAATCAGGTACTTATGACACTTCTATTTGGAACCTAGACCAAATGTGACATCCTAGCTCTTATATTTAACATAAGTGATGCTTTAACTTTAGGAACTTGGAACACTGTAAACTAAAGGGAGTTTTAATAATTGCAACACTCAGTATGAAGCGGTTTACTAACTTTTTTAGCCTGGTGCCTCCACCACTTGTGGCACTTTTATTTAAATGTGACACTGTATCCCTTATATTTACCATATGTGAAACTTAAATTTCAATAATTGCAACATACTGCATCAAGTGGTTTATCAACTCCTCTAACTAGATCGAGCGTACCTTTCCAGAATGGTAAGTCAATTTCCGGCCTCCATAATTGTTAACAGTCAACCCCAGACTTCCGACTCTTGGTATGGTTATTAATTTATACTTATTCCCTGCTAATTTTTTAAAATATATTAAAGCCATGTTTTGTGTTGGTGACTACGAAATGGCTTGTTTGAAAATCTTGATTTGACTTTTATGTAATGCTAACCTCGCAAAATTTGTTTTGTCTATTGTTAAAGTTTAAAAATTCCAATTTTAATGTTGATTATCATATGTGAATAAATTATTATTGCAGTTTTAATAGTATTATATACATACATATTAAATTGATAACCTCCTTTTTTTTGGAATCGGTTAAGAAATCCAAATCTATATAGAAACCGAATTACTTAGCAATTTTATTTTTACTGTCTTTTAAACAAAAATAAAAGAAAATGCCGGCTAATAATTTTTACGGCTTCAGTTATTGACCAGAGAGATAGTAACCTAATAAAGTTGTATTTGCGCTTAAAATGCCCGACCATTGACCCAATATTTAAAGGAAAATACCGTTGGTATTGGTCGTTTTACTTTTATAAGTAGGACAGGTCATCTTCCTATTTGTATACTGCATTTTTATAGTTGTTTACAGGACAAGACCAACCCGTGAAGCCAGGATTTTGGATGTCTCAGGGAGAGGTCTTAACTTTCCCATCAGGTTTAAAATTTTATTAACAAAATTTTTTTATTAACAATTACGTTTAATAGTTTTTTTTTAATAAAAATGAGTTGCCATTTCTCACTTGGCCACAACCTTATGTCAGCTAGGTGTAAACAGGTATAACGTCGTGAAACTTCTATATTCAATATTTTTATTTAATTATTTAAGTTTATTTATTTATTTATGGTCATTAATAATGTGTTTAGAAATTTAATAAAACAAAAACTGATGCAAATATCGATTTAATTATTTTTTCATTATCAAGTAGAACATTTAAAGTTTATGCAAAGACAGTTTTAAAGTTGATATCTGGCAAATGGTGTCCATTATTGTCAATACACTGCGTTAATCGATTTCGGAAATGTCGGACAACTCTGTCCAGCATTACGTTGGGTATATTGGCCATAGCCAAATGAATGTTATTCTTTAAGCGGGCCCGAGTCCTGGGACGATCGTTAAAAACATGTGATTTTAGATATCCCCATAAAAAAATTGCAGGGGGCTAAATCAGGCGACTGTGCTGGCCACTGCAGATCACCCCTTAAAGGAATGAGGCATCCTGGGAAGTGATGCCTCAAAAGAGCCATTAACATTCGCGCTGTACCGTGGCACCGTCCTGCTGGAATCTCACATCTCCCACATCCATCTCGTCGAGTCTTGGAAGGAAAAACTCCTAAATCATGTCAACATAACGGTCAGAAGTCACTGGAACTGTCCGGACGCTTCATTTCTTTGAGGGGTGATCTGCAGTGGCCAGCACAGTCGCCTGTTTTAGCCCCCTGCGATTTTTTTATGAGAATATCTAAAATCACATGTTTTTAAAGTAGTTAAACTAACGAGGGACTGTGACAGTCGGATGACTGTGACCATCAGCAGCGACCATTCTTCAGCATTTTTCAGGAATTTTTTCAGGTCTTCAGGCACTTCTTGAGCTGAAGAAGTGACGTAATTGTAGAAGAAGTCCAGGGGCTGTTGAAAAGGTGCTTTTTATTACTTGTACAGGTGTAGCCTAAAGAATTACCTGTGCCGAAGAAGTGACGCAATAGTAGAAGAAGTCCAGAGGATGTTGAAAAGTTGTTGAAGCGTGACGGCGCGACACGGTGACAGCCTTTTTATCACCTGTGTCTTTTATTACCTGTGCAGGTGTAGCCTATGTTATATTTGAGTATGGTAAGTGTGTCCACCCTGTAAGCTTATTACTGCTACTATAGATTTATATAAGTTTGGACTTGTTGTAAAAGAAAGGTCAAATTACAGATAAGAAAGGTTAAACTCGTGTAGATAAAGCAGAACAGTATCTCATGTAAATTTTAAATAATTGTTAATTGTTAATTGTTATGACGTAACTTTTGCAGTATGTTTAAGTTATCTTTTTATAGATTTAATATTTGCTTGTTTGTATATAGAAGGATGTTTAAAGTAAACAGTATCCAGTGTATAATATTAACTAACTGTTTATTATTCTAACGTAAAATAAAAATACTTTTGTTTTATATCTTTAACCGTACGGGTCATACTTGTGTTTTTATTTGTTGGTTGATGTAATAAAACGTATCGTTGAGGCTAGCTAATATTCTCTTTCAGTCCACTGCACCACCTCTACTATGGATAATATGCAAACCTGTTATTTTTGTCATGGATATGTAAGCAACCGCAATCCCAATACGGTGGTCTATTGCTTTGGTCGTTTGACCCATATTCGTTGTGCAACATGGTTTAGGACCTCCAGTTCAAGTGGCGAAAAAATATATTCAACCATGTAAAAAGAGAAGAAAAAGCCATGCAAAATTCATTATAAAAATGAATATTATAGAAAAATAAATATAATAATCTCTTACAAATTGTGTTTTATTTTAATGAAACAATTCCCCCCAACAAGCATAAATGTCTGTTGGACAACAATATAAAAAACATGGAATTGACCAGAGGCTTTTAACCAAAAAAAAAAAAACCTAGGGTGTAAAAGAATTGGAAAAATAAAAATATTTAAGTTTTAATAAACCTATTTTATTACTTTTAAAATTATATTACAAAATGTAAATTATTTAGAATAGTCAGAAGATCCAAAAACATTCTCTTCTCGTTTGCTAGTGCTAAATTTTTTTTGCAGATTAGTTGAGCCACTCGGTCTAAGTATTCAGCTAAAATGTGGATAAGATGATGTTCTGTTGGGCTTACGAGTATCTAAACAGGGGTGAAGGGCCCATTTCTAGGTTTTTTCTTGCTTCATCAATTCTCTGTTGACATTCTAGACACATAAATCGTCCCATAACGTGTGCACATTTAAACCACTCCCGTAGACCATTTCGTCCTATTCCAAAAGGACTGTTACAGTTAGCACAAACGGAGTGGTAGTCACACAACTTTCCTTCGCTAATTATTGACCAGTAGTATCTACCTTGGTACGAACATGGTTGAGCATTCAATTGACCATCACAATGTTGATAACTATCTTTAAAAAATGTTTTCCTATTATCCTGCATTATATTCTACAAAATTATGATTACTTGGTCAATAAGAGGAAACCCTTTATTCTTAACAACAGCAGCAGTGAACTGATAAGTTGTCTGCTAAAAGGTTCTATTTTATATTCATTTTTCTAACGTAACATAAGAAAGGCTAAACTCGTGTGTGACATAAAATATTATTTGTACCTATTAACTTAAAAATAAAAGGCATATAAAGAAAGTAATTGTTTTATTTTTATACCAAATTATATAATAACAATACATTATTCTTTAAAAAAATATTTAAGGTTTGTTACCTTTAAATTTTCTTAAATTTTTTCTACAAGTACTTAATCTACCTACATATTTATTTTTTGGTCAAGTAATTTTTCTTCTCGTTCAATGCAATCATTTAGATTATTAAACATCTTGTTGTGTTGATTTATTTTAGTTTGGACTTCATTATGACATTGTGTTAAATCAAAGTCAGATTTATGTAGATCAATTATTACGGTGGAAAGGTTTCGTTGCAGTTGTAATATTTGTTCTTTATATTCACTAATAAGAATGTGTGTAATTCTTTGTTTTTCCTCACATAAATGTAGATTTTCAGTCAAGTTAGTTTTTAACACATAGAGTTCTGATTCCAAGTTAATATTGTTTTTAACCAAATTAACATAGTTTGTATAATTTAAAGAGTTTGATAAGTTACTTGCAAAACTTTCATATTTTTGCAAATTTTCCAAACAAATATCGTTAATAGCTAATTCGTTGTCATATAATTCTATATATTTATCAAGTTCACCAGTGCATTCTTGATACAAAACCAAACTTGTATTATATAAGCTGATGTAATCTTCCTTTAAATAAGTATAATTTTCACAATCGTTACAAATTGCAAGCCTGAAAATTATACAGAGAAGGAGGAAAAGTTGAAGTAACATGTTTAAAGGTTTGTAATTAAATAAGGAATATCTGTTAAAATACCTGTTTATATAGGTATTATTGAATATTATTTTTATCAATCCAACTGTTATGTTTTGCATCGAAACCCAACCATTTAACAAATACTTTATTATGTTTACGTTTTAATACTTTTTCTACTAAATAAACATTTGGATATTTAACTTTTTGTAACTGTTGTTCGTAAAAACCTCCCTTAATATCTTGACCATTTATATCTTGCAGCAAATAAGTAGTAGGATTCGTTAATTGAATTTTTTAATTGTAAAAATTTCCGTTGACCAATTTGATTGATACTTCTTGTCAAATATTCCTCTTATTTTGGAAATTCTAACATGGTCACCAGTTTTAAATTTAGGCTTGTAAACCATCTTTATACGACTATAAACAGTGTTAAGTAATTGTTGCTCATTATCTTTAGTTACCTGAGAAGGTGCTAAACCAATAGTTCTATGTTTTTTATGATTATATTTATCAACAATATCAGGTAACAAATCATACCATTTATAAGAACCATTAATATTTAATTGTTTCCATATCATTCCTTTAAGTGTTCTTATTACTCTCTCTACAATTGAAGCCTTCTTTTCGCTGTAAGTGTAATAATGTTTAACTTTGTATTTTTTTAACAGTTTTTGAAAATCTTTCGATAAAAATTCTTTTCCCTGATCTGATTGAAGGAGTTTCGGTGGAGTTGTATCTTGAAATACCTTTTCCATGTTTTGAGCTACTTCTTTACCTGTTTTTGTTTTTAGCGGAAACGTCCATACATACTTTGAAAAACAATTAATTATTACCAAAATATATTTATAACCTTTATTTTCTTTTGTATAGGGACCTAACTCACAAATATCAACCTGGAATAGGTCAGAGTAGCCTTTTAAAATTACATGACGTCTCTTAAAATTAATTCTAGCAGGTCTGTGTATTTCATCAATGACTTGTTTTTTTGCATCGGTTGGATAATTTTTCATATTTTTGTTATAATATTATATTGGCTTCTCGCAATTCCTCTATTATTGAGGTAATTTCATTCACGTGACTTGTATTTCCAGCACTTTGGGAGGCTATTAGTAAACGTAATCGTTCAACAAGTTCGTTAGGATCGTCCCAATGTACGTATTCTATGGGTCTAGTAGAAAAACGTTTTAATATAGTCCTATCTTTTAGACCTTCTCCCTTTTTCTGTTGCAAGGCTGGAGCGATTATTCTTTTATACTTAGGTAAAACGCTACCTTGTATTTGTTTTGTTGCCTTATAATGTCTTCTGTGTGCATTTGTTTTTAACACTATCTCAACATAATTTTTTTCATCTCTTGCAGTAAAATTAGTGGGATATTTTTTAAAAAGTAACTCATATAAACCTGTGGTACCCTTATATCGTTTACCTTGTACAATAATATCTGAATCTATTATTTTTAATTGAGAATCACCAATATAAAATTTTTCTAATGTTTGATTAAAAACTACTCCATATTTATGATCAAATTCATTTTTGTTATCTTGTAACATATCTTTGATATATTTTCTTGGAAGTTGTTCATATTGTTCTAGATAGTCCCTGAGAGATTCTTCCATGAGCTGTTGATTTCTCGATTTTTCATATTGTGATTGTAAGTGTGGTTCCAGTTCATTTTCTTGATTTTTTGCTTCCTCTATTATGTTTTCCTTTAAACTCATGACATTATCGTCATCATAATCATCATCATCATCAAGCTTGTTTTTTATTGGTGTGGATGTGGATGTAAAATGTAAACGTTTTTTAGGTGGAAAAGGTGAAATATGTAAATTTTGTGTATCATTTATTGTTGAAAAATTGTTTAGTTTTTCATCATTGTCCTCATTTATTTCAGGCTTAATGTTTGCTGTGGTTGTAGGTGTTGTTGTTGCAGTATTTTTGGGTACTATTAGTTTTGTTTCTATGTTTTTAAGGTGTTTTGTTATCGGAGAAAATAAATCTTCATGAACAATTTGACCCTGTTTCAGTGAGTCCAACTTTTGCTTAAGTACTTTACGTTGGGCTATAAGTTTTTGTTTAATTTCTTTTTCAGAGAAGTCCATTATTCAAACGGTTGTTAATAAAACCAAACATATAATGATATATCTAACAGTGTATTATAGGTATATATATTTATCGAAACAGCATCGGTATCGTCCTTCATTAATTTTACAATCCTTAAAAATTGTTAAAAACTGGTACGGTTTGCTCCAGCATATACCACACAAGGTTTTAAAACAATCAAATGTCATGTCTGTTCCTACATGATCACTATAGATATGTCGTAAGTTGACATCATCTTGCTTAAATAAAATTAATGCATTTGCATTATCCCTTATCAAATGTTTAGGTATTTTTGCATAAGTTTGAGAGAGATAGAAACAATCGATATGATTATGACGTCCCATGCTAAAATACTCACGAATGACTTGTTGCTTATCGCATGCAACATCATCGAAAATGAAAATAGAGTGAGGCTTGGCCTCTGAAGGTGGCAATATTTGTTCACTATTATTGAAAGCGAAATATCCTATCCCTTTAATAGGTTTAATCAACTTATTAAGATATAAATACTTTGGTTGATACAACGACTTTGAATATAAATAAATATTTTTAAATTTAAGTCCGTTAGGATGTTCAATTAGGGACAGCATTACATTTGTTTTTCCACAGTTTGAAGGACCAACGATTATGCTTCGTATTGAAGATGGTAAAAGGATGCTATGTGTACTCTTCGAGTTTTCTTCTACATCATGATTATTAATAGGTAACCTAGTATGTTGCTGAACAATTTTTACACTTTTTTCTTTTAGTCTGTTTGTCATAACGGATAAAATAACACTATTTATTAGAATGCATTACCTGTATATTTATTTAGTTTGTCTAAAGAATTGTCAGAGTAAAGATGAAATTTTATCCTGATGCTGGTAATGTAATTGAGGGAGAGGGTCTCATGAATACTATCATCAACAAATTACCTGTTGAGCTACATTTACCTGGTTACAGTTACTGTGGTCCTGGTACAAGGTTAGAAGAAAGATTAGCGCGAGGTGATACGGGTATTAATGAATTAGACGAGGCTTGTAAGGAACATGACATTGCATACGCAAGAAATCAAGATTTAAAAATGCGTCATGAGGCTGATAGCGTCTTAGCTAAAAAAGCCATGAGTCGAGTAAGAGCAAATACTGCAAGACTAGGTGAAAAAATTGCAGCGTTAGGTGTAGCAGGTGCCATGAAAGCTAAAATTAAATTGGGAATGGGTATTGGAAAAACTACTAAATATAATGCGTTGGTGGTTAGACAATGTACTAATGCTTTAAAAAAGAGTATTAAACTGTTACAAAGTGCATTAGTAATGTCGCAAAGAACTTTACAAGCAGTTGAACAACCGTCGATGAATGACCAAACTAATCGTAGTAAACCTGGAAAAGTAAAAAATCCACAAAAACAGCAGGCATCAATTCAAAATAAGTATGAAAAGGAAATTCAGATGAAAATTGATGAAAGAAATAAAAAGGTAAAGAAAAAGGACACATCTACGGGACGTAAGAGAAAACTAGAGTTGGAGGGAAAAGAATCATTATTTAAATTAAACGAACCTAATGAGCAACTTATACTACAGCAACAACCTCTTAAAAGAAAACTTGATAATGGGAATGACATTGATAATAACAATGAAAATGAACTGCAGCTGTCATCTAAAAAAATAAAATATGATAACCCAACTGTCAATGAATCACGTGGTATAAAGAGAAGATATGATGATAATGATAATAAAGATTGGCCTGAAGGTCTTAATGAATTCCTAATCCCAAAAAAACCAAAACTATAAAGCTTCAAGTCTTAGTGATCTAGGTTTAGTATTTATGCTACAGTTTAAAGGTACAGAGGTTATTATTGATATTCAATTGCAACACAATGGTTAAAAAGAGATCAAATAAAAAAATTAATTCAAAAAATACTAAACGTAAATGTGTAGGTAAAAGAAAGAAAAAGAGGACCACAACCAAACAACGCAGTAAGATGACGAAGATGACTAAAAAGTGTGGAAAAAAACTTAGTTTTAGGGAGGCAACTAAACAAATTAAAAATAGTATACTGAAAAAAAAGCCAAAAGACTTAAATGGGGCATTAAAAATTGCAATCCAAAAGGCTAACACGCTCAAGAATAAAGTGAGACCTTCCCGTATAATTACTGTCCCGAAGCAAGGTGGATTTTTACCACTTATTCCCATATTTGCTGGACTCAGTGCCCTAGGGGCCTTAAGTGGTGGGGCAGCGGGAATTGCAAAAGCTGTTAACGATGCAAAGTCAGCAGCTGAACAATTAAAAGAGGCTCAACGTCATAATAAATCTATGGAAGCCATTGCTATAGGCAAGGGTTTATGTCTTAAATCACACAAAAAAGGATTGGGTCTTTTTTTACGACCACCGGACTATCAAAACAACTACCCATAAAACTACCAATGCAACCACTAACGAACATTGAACTAAATAAATACATAAAAAAGTTAAAAATCTGCAATTTCAGAGGTGTTTTTATGAAGGATGCCTTACCCATAAAAATACGAAAAATAGAATGTGGTATTGTTAATTTAGATAATTGTAATGGTCCAGGTACACATTGGACTGCCTATAAAAAACATGGTAATAACGTTAGTTATTTTGATAGTTTCGGAAATTTGTCTCCTCCTATACAATTAGTTAATTATTTTTATTCAAATGGTCCTTGTAATATTTTATATAATTATGATTCATTTCAGTCCTATAACACTGTTAATTGTGGTCATTTATGTTTATCATTCTTATATTGTAGCTAAATATTTCAATCTGGTATATATTTAATAAAAAAAGTTATAAAAGCTTAGTTATTATTTATTTTTTGCTGAGTTAACATCATGTCCTTCACCTTTACCTTGTCAGGTCGAGCATCGTTGTTGTCAACCAAAATTTATCCACCTATAGTATTGAATGAAAGTGAAAATTATGCTCTGGGTTTAATAAATTTTGAAAGTTACAACTCTATACCCAATATAGATAGCACTAATAATAAATTTCATTTTAATAAGGAGGTCATAACTATTCCTGAAGGCTCTTACGACATTAAAGATATTAACAATTACCTGGTTGAACATATCGTGGACAATTTAAAGGAGAAACCGGGTACGGAAGAGGAAAAACCATATCTAATCATTAAAGCAAATTATAATACATTAAAGTGTGAAATAAAGAGTAATTTTATAATTGACTTTGGTAAACCGCGTAGCATAGGGTCAGTGTTGGGTTTTAAGAAAAAAAAACTTGATAAGAATACAAGACATGTATCAGATCGACCTATAAATATTTTTAAAGTAAACACTATTTGTGTTGAATGTAACCTGGTAACCAATTCTTTTCACAATGGAAAACAAGTACATATAATTCACATGTTTTATCCTTCCTCATTGCCGGGTACAAAAATCATTGAAAACCCTTCAAATGTAATCTATCTACCAATAAACACACGGTATATTGATGAAATAATCCTTAAAATAACAGATCAAGATGGAAATATAATCAATTTTAGAGAAGAAGTGATCACAGTTAGATTGCACCTAAAGAAAACTACTTAAAAAAATATGGTTTTTTTATATAATATAACTCAGTTCCCTTCAACACAACAACAACAACAACAAAAACAACAAGCACACAATAAGAAGTATAAAAATAAACAGGATGTTAGTAAAAGAGGTAGTAGTACTACAAAGCTTAAAGAGTTAACACGTGAAAATAAAGACTTTCTGCTCTCATTAGGATTTCAACTAAAAAAGAAAACAAGTCAATAGTAATAATAATAATAATATTAGCAAGATTTCAAAGCTAAAAGAGTTTTGGTCTAATTTTAAGCTAGGTGTTAGGATCAATTTTAGAAGAATCCTTTTATTTATAAGGTGTAACTGTCAACTTAGTACTGTTGAAGTGGTGGTGGAAGAGAAATCATGAGTTTTAATATATTAAACGTTAATGAAAGTGTCTATTCTGACACTTCAATAGTAAACAATGAATATCACACACACCAACCCTATGCATCAACCACATTTAACAATAATGATGAGATAAGGATTCCGATACAAACTCAAGATCTTTATACGTTACCTGGTCAAAGTTTTTTATATATTGAAGGTAAGGTTCAAAATGATAAAAATGAAGCAAGTAAGCATGTAAGTTTTGTTAACAATGGTATTGCATATCTGTTTGACGAAATTCGCTATGAACTTGGAGGTGTTGTGGTGGATCGAGTAAGAAATCCTGGGATAACCTCAACCATAAAGGGTTACGTGTCCTTTACCACCAATGAAATTCAACGCTTACAGAACGCAGGATGGACAATTAATGAAAATCCAAATCTACTCGATAATAATGGAAATTTCAACATATGTCTACCTTTACGAACACTATTAGGATTTGCTGAAGACTTTCAAAAAATTATAATGAACGTTAATCAAGAATTAATTTTAATTAGAAGCAATTCGGATAATAATGCCCTTATTCAAACTTCTACACCATTAGCGGCTGAGGAATATAAGGTGGTGCTAAATAAGATTGTATGGAAAATACCCCATGTGATGGTATCTGATGTTGAAAAGTTACGTTTGTTTAAAAGTCTTGAAAATAATCGTGACTTAAATATACCATTTCGAGGTTGGGAGTTACATGAATATCCCCTACTACAGGAGACAATGAGACACACATGGGCAGTAAAGAGTACTGCTCTAATAGCTCGACCTCGTTTCCTCATTTTTGCTCTATCCACCAATAAAAAATCTAATTTGAAAATGTTATTTGTCACGAATTTAAAATTTAAGACTCTTTAAATTTGAGTTCCTAGATCTAAAAATTATACAAACAATGGGCTACCAGAGGATCTTTCAATACATCGTCATAGAACGCTATCCATAAAATCCAGGTAGTATTTGTAGGTTTATGAACACTCGGTGCAATAGATACTGACTAATTTGAACAACTCTACAAGACCAAAGTTATTGAATTTACATGATCTTGAAAATCAATTAACCAACATGTGTCAATTCTAAGAAATGTATTGTTTCAAGATTTCAACAAAAAAGTGTTTATTAAAGATAATTACTATTGTTTAATATGTAAATTCCATGTGGTCAATTATTTATTGACTGTTTCAAATACAGACAAAACTTAGGTGCAATGTTACTTAAATTCATACTTCAATGGGATAGTCTAATTTCAATTATTCTTATGAAATGATTATGGTAATATCTACTAAAAGATATGTGTAAACAATGCATAAAATCAGATAAAAAATTTGTGTAAGTAAGTTTCTCGTACAAAAGAGGAGCTTTATTAAAGTTGCCATAATTTATTAAATTGAAAAGATAAATCTTCTAAAAATTCATTGTAATATCATTATGATCGAAATGTTCAAGAGACATTGTATCGTAAATTGGTACATAAATAAATAGAGTTTAATTATTATTTCAGTGTTTATAATATTTTATTTAAAAAAATTTAAAAAAATATGTAAGTAATATATATTTTATAATAATATATTAAATATGATATATTATAAAAAATTTAAATATTATTAAAAATATATTTAATATTTATATATAATAATAATATATAATATAATTATTTATATAATATATTATATATTATATATATATATAATATATATATATATATATATATATATATATATATATATATATATATATATATATATATATATATATATATATATTATATATATATATATATATATATATATATATATATATATATATATATATATATATATATATATATATATATATATGTTTACATTTCAATTCCGCCTTTCTCCCATATTATTTCTAATTTTTCCTGCCATTTCCTGTCCATTGAAATAGTGAGAAGGGATATGCTTTGCACCCTCCAATACCTTAAGGAATTTTCCACTCGCACATGGTAGACACTTTTCGTGAGGAAGATCTGATTCTCCTTTACATTGAGGACATTTAGCTTGTGTTGGTACTGGCATGATGGTGGTTAGAATAATAATAAATAAAAGAGCAAAGTATTATACATTATAAATTATAAATTATATTGATTGGTTAATACGTATCTAGGTAGATAAGTAGGTAGGTAGGTAGGTAGGCAGGTAGGCAGGTAGGCAGGTAGGCAGGTAGGCAGGTAGGCAGAATTAGGAAAAAAACTAAAATAATGGTTTGAAAAATATATTCTAAAATAATCTAACACATAATATATAGAAATTTATAACACTTCATACTTTTGAGACTCAAAGTCTTCAAAATCACTATCATAAACCTCCATATATGTAGAGGTTGATGGTTTAACAATTCGGTTTTCCAGAATTTTAATTTTTTTATTTAGTGGGGTGGAAGCGGATGAAGAAGCCGATTTTCTTTTCTTTTTTGATTCCTCTTCCTGTTGTTTTTGTTGTTGTTGTTGTTGTTGTTGTTGTTGTTGTTGTTGTTGTTAGGTTCCCCTTCTTCTTCTTCTTCTTTCATAGTCAAATCAAAATTATATTTGTTAAAGTAATTTTTAACAACCTCCACTTCCTCGTCTGTCTCAACTCCCAATCTAACATAATTTACTGGTAAGTTTCCCAATTTTAATTTCATAGTTGTCGTTTTGGGGGTGTAATCTAATTTTACAAATATTTGGTTACTTTTTTTCTCTAATGAATTTACTCCAAATCTAAAATAAAAAACAAATAAAAATTAATTCTGGAAATGTGGTTAGTCAAAAGTTACGTTCTAGGAGTCTAGTTAAAAATGAAATATAAAATTTTTTAATTTTTACTAAAAAATGATAAAATAATTTAAAAGGCCTATTCAAATTTTTATATTTTCCTAATTTACACCCTGTACATCTACAGAAATTATAATCGAAAGGTAACTTTCTGATTCATAATAACCAAAAATTATTATTACAAATAATAAGTCAAAAGTTACGTTCTAAGAGTCTAGTTAAAAATCAAATATAATAATTTTTAATGTTTACTAAAATAGTAAAATATTTTAATTTATTAGAATATTTAGTATTTAGGCCTTAGGCCTTAGGCCTTCGTGGACTGTCCCAAAGATAAACAAATTAAAAGGCCTATTCAAATTTTTCATATTTTCCTAATTTATTAACACCCTATACATCTGCAAAATATATAATTAAAGGGTAATTTTCTGATTCAAAATAAACAAAAATTATTACAAATATTAAGAGTGTAATTGTAAAAAAACTTACCGAAATAGGTGCTTGCAAAGAACAAGTAAATTTTTTGTAGGCAATTCATCTAAATCAGTGGACTTTAGAATTATGGTACTTGGTGGACTCATCTTAAGATTTTTCTTTTTGTTTAGGTAACTAAATTTAAGAACACAAAACACTTTTAAACCTCAACCGTTTGTCTGACATATTTATACAAAATTATCCATAAAAATAATTCAATATAAAAAAAGATAATAGAGGTCTCTAACATCATAAATTTATTCACTATGCTATTTTATATATATAAATATTAACTATTTACTAGAGCTCCCTAATATTTTAATAGTCTAAAATATAAAAATTTTACCGAGAACGCCATGAAGTCTACAAAAATTATAAAAGGTGATGAGGTCAAAGAAACAGAATAAGAGATTAAATTTTAAAAATGTTACAAGTCATAAAAATGATAACTTATCGAACATAAATGATAAGAGTAATAGAGTGCTCTGATAAATTACTATAATAATTAAATTTATTTTATATGCAAAATAGCAATGTAAATAAATACAAATTGTAGTAGGTCCCTATTTGATAAGAAAATATAAAAATATGTAACGACAATTAAGTTTATGTTATTTTAGAAGCTTAAGCTCCACACACTTCAACTTATACTTTTTTAGTGGTAAGTACTCATTTTTTGATTTGGTGATACACAAAGTTTAAGGCTGTTTTTAAATTTAACTTTGTCTTTTTCTTTTTACAGCTATTTTAAAAAATAAAACCAACAATGTCCAGGTGCAATGAAATTAATAATTTAAGTGACGAAATGGTGTTAAAAATGAGACAAGTTAGTAAGTTAATTAAAACTAAGGAAGATTATTGTAAGTGGATCAAATTTTTAAATAGAAATATTTTGATTTTAAAAAAATTTATCAAAAGTAATTTATCCAATAATAAAACAGGTTTTTTAAAACTAGAATCTAACCTGGCTCTTTTAAAAAACTTTAAAACAACTTTTAGATTTAATAAAAAAATAAAATCATCTAACAAACCAAGTTTAATTTGGCAAGATTTGGAGTCTTGTTTTAAAAATCGAATTAGGACTGGTGCCATTATTAATTTAAATATTAAAGATCCTGTTATATTTTTTAATAAAGCATTTAGATCATTTTCATGTAAAATTAAAAAGGAGCTTAGAAAATCCATGTTAAAAGTAAATGTAACTTTCCTTGCAAATTTCATTAAACCGCAAACTGGTGAAATAGACCTAAAACATTTTCAAACCAAAAGCAGAATAATTGATTTAAATACTAATTTAAAGGAGTTTTATGATAATTATGTTAAAAGTAATACTTTAAAAAAGCTTGAAGAATTTCAAGAAAAAGATTCAGGCTATGCCCTTTATGAAATTTTACAACTAAAGGTTAACTTAAATAATTATTCACCACTTAAGTTAGGTATTTCAACTTTTGTAGAAGTTCCTAAATTTATTCAAAAAACAAAAGGCGTCCTTAATATTAGAAATAATGATAATTATTGTTTTCTGTGGTCCATTGTTGCAGCCCTTCATCCATGTTCACATAATCGTAATCCCAATAGAACATCTTCTTATCCACATTTTAGTGAATTACTTAAATATGAAGGAATTAATTTTCCCATAAAGTTAAAGGACATTCCCAAATTTGAAAAAATGAATAATCTTTCAATTAATATATTTTCTTTTGAGAAAAAAGAAATTCTACCCGTATGTCTAACACAATTTAATTTTTTAACAAAAATTAACCTATTAATAATACCAATTGAAAATAATTTTTATTCAGATAGTGAAAGTGAAACTGAAATAGATTTATATGAAAATGTAACAAACTGCAACCTTTTTCATTTTACATTAATCAAAGATCTATCACGTTTGCTCTGTAGACAAAGTAATGATTGGAAACATAAAAAATTATATTGTGATAGATGTCTAAATCATTTTTATTCAAACGAAACATTAAATAAACACATGTTTACATGTAAAAAACTTAATAAAACAAAAATTACCATACCAACAGAAAAAGACAAATTTGTATCGTTTTCAGAATATAAAAACAAGGAAAAGGTTCCATTTGTTATTTATGCAGATTTGGAATGTATTTTAGAAAAGTATGAAGATACCAATATTACAGGTTGTATAAAAAAGGTTCAAAAACATGTTCCATTTAGTATTGCTTATTATTTGTTATGTTCATATGATAATTCCTTATCGAAATTTAATTTATATACAGGAAACGACTGTATAAATTGGTTTGTTTTACAATTACAAAAATTGGCTCAAAAATTATCACCTTTATTTTCAAATGAAGTTCCAATGATTCCATTAACAGCACAACAAAAACAAGATTTTATTTTCTCAAAAACATGTCACATTTGTTCAAAACCTTTTCAAGATAATGAGGTAAAAGTCAGAGATCATAACCATTTTTCTGGAGAATATAGAGGGAGTGCCCATTTTTCTTGCAATCTAAATTATAAGGATGATGCTATGATACCTGTCGTATTTCATAATCTATCTGGTTATGACAGTCATTTTTTAATTAGAGCACTTGCTACAGTAGCACCTGGTCCTATTAGTTTATTACCAGTAAATAAAGAAAAATATATTGCTTTTACCAAAAACTTTACCAATACAGACATAAGGTTTCGGTTTATTGATTCTTTTCGTATGATGCCTAGTAGTTTGGAAAAATTAAGCTCCTATTTAGATAATAATGAAAAAACTATTACCCGTAGTTATTGTAAAACCAATCAAGAATTTGAGCTGTTATCGAAAAAAGGTATATTTCCATACGATTACCTTGATAACTGGGAAAAGTTAAAAGAAAGTCAATTACCACCCAAGGAGGCCTTTTTTAATAAAATTAATAAATCACATATTTCGGATGTTGATTATCAACATGCAGTTAATGTTTGGAATACATTTAAAATTAAAAATATACAACAGTATGCTGAGTTATATTTAAGAACTGATGTTTTGCTTTTAAGTGATATTTTTGAAAATTTTAGAAAAGTTTGTTTAAAAACATACAATTTAGAATGTTTAAAATATTATACCTGTCCAGGATTAGCATATTCAAGTTGTTTAAAAATGTCTGGAATTACCTTGGAATTATTAACTGACATTGATAAAATAATGTTTATTGAAAAAGGAATTCGAGGGGGTATTTCACAGTGCAGTAATCGGTATGCAAAGGCTAATAATAAATATATGAAAAATTTGTATAATTCAAATGATCCCTCTTCTTTTATCATGTATTTTGATGTTAATAATTTATACGGAACAGCTATGAGTGAATATTTACCAGTGGGTGATTTTTGTTGGGTTGACAAGATTGATTATTATTCTGAAAATATTATTAATACACCTGATAACTCAAACGTGGGATACATTCTTGAGGTTGATTTAGAATATCCAACTGTTTTACACGAAAATCATAAAGATTTACCATTATGTCCTGAACATATGACACCACCTGTGAGCTCTTCTAAACAATCAAAATTATTAACAACACTTTTTAATAAAAAAAACTATGTCATACATTATAAAAATTTAAAACAAGCTTTAAATTTAGGTTTACAAGTTACAAATATTCATAGGATTTTAAAATTTAAACAAACAAATTGGTTAAAAACCTACATAGACTTAAATACAGACCTACGAACACAGAGTAAAAATGAATTTGAAAAAAACTTTTTCAAGCTTATGAATAATGCAGTTTTTGGGAAAACTATGGAAAATGTTCGAAAATATAAAGATGTTAAATTAATTACCAAATGGGAGGGTAGGTATGGTGCAAAAAATTATATTGCCAAACCCAATTTTCACAGTTTAACAATTTTTGATAACGACATGATTATAATTGAAATGAATAGGATGAATATTAAATTTAATAAACCCATATACATTGGATTTAGCATTTTAGAAATATCTAAAACTATTTTATACGATTTTCATTATAATTACATTAAGGTTAAGTTTAAGGAAAATGTTAAATTATTATACACAGATACGGATTCTCTTATATATCATTTTTATGTTAATGACATTTATCAACATATCAAAGAAGATATTAATAAATTTGACACCTCAGACTATTCTCCAAATAATTGTTACCAGATACCATTAAAAAATAAAAAAGTTTTAGGTCTAATGAAGGATGAGAATAATGGTAAAATAATGACTGAATTTATTGGTTTAAGATCTAAAATGTATACCTTTAAAATTTTAAACGAGAAAAACGAGATAGAGACAACTAAAAAAGATAAAGGGATTACAAGAGCTTCTTTAAAAGAAATATCCTTTAATGACTATTATAATTGTTTATTCAATAATACTAGTATTTTTACTGATGAAACTCTTATACGAAGTAAAAAACATGAGGTATATACGATGAACCAAAGAAAGTTGGCATTAAGTCCTAATGATGATAAGAGAATAGTTAACTTTATATATACGGACACATTACCATGGGGATATTTACAAAATAATAATTAATTAATAAAATAAAATTTAATCCACTCTTTAATGTTGCCTTTTTTCTAATTACCTTGTAACTTAACCATTTTTGTCTCTGTAGCACCTCTTTTAAAGTATGTTAAAGCAGTTTCTAATGCTTTTACACCCACCAAAGGCTCTGAAATGGCAGCAGGATATGATTTAAAAAGTATACATACAACCATTGTTCCAGCTAGAGGAAAAACTATTATAAATACAGGTTTGAAATTTGAATTACCTGAAGGATGTTATGGGAGAATTGCTCCTAGATCTGGATTAACTATAAGCAAAAATATTGATGTTGGAGGTATAATTAAAAAAATATATATTAATATTAATAATATTTATGTATGTTTATTTCTTTTTTCAGCAGGTGTTATTGATCAAGACTATAGAGGAATTGTTAAAGTAGTCTTATTCAACCATTCCGATCAGGACGTAGTTATTGATAGGGGAGATCGAGTGGCTCAGTTAATATGTGAAAAAATTTACCATCCCATTTTAAAAGAAGTAGATGAGCTAAATGGTAGTAAACGAGGAGAATATGGATTTGGATCCACAGGTCAATAATAATAGACAAATATAATATTTTATATAAATTTTTATTTAATAAACATGATTAATATAAACATTTATGAGTTTTATTATTTACTAAAATATTCCTTATACCACAAAAATTATAATTACTTTATTAAAAAAATAATTCTCTTTTGACCAAAACAATAATAAAAATATATATATTTATTTTACTGTAATTAAAGCATCCTTCTGTATACAAACAAGCAAATATTAAAACTATAATAAGATAACGTAAACATACTGCAAGGTTACGTCATAACAATTAACAATTATTTAAAATTTACATGGAATACTGTTTAGCTTTATCTACACGAGTTTAACCTTTTTAATCTGCAATTTGACCTTTCTTTTACAACAAGTCCAAACTTATATAAATCTATAGTAGTAGTAATAAGCTTACAGGGTGGACACACTTACCATACTCAAATATAGCATACACATTTTTTTCAACTTGGTCCACCCAGTTCCTTTACACCTAAGGTCTTTTTGGTTAAAAGCCTCTGGTCAATATAGGTCAAGTGACTTCTTCGGCTTCAAGAGCCTCTGGTCAATATACGTCATTGTTGACCACTTCTTTAGCACAGGTAATTCTTTAGGCTACACCTGCACAGGTAATAAAACACACAAGTGACAAAAAAGATGTCACCGCGTCGCACCGTCACGCTTCAACGCCTTTTCAACAGCCTCTGGACTTCTTCGACTATTGCGTCACTTCTTCGGCACAGGTAATTCTTTAGGCTACACCTGTACAAGTAATAAAAAGCACCTTTTTAACAGCCTCTGGACTTCTTCTACAATTACGTCACTTCTTCGGCTCAAGAAGTGTCTGAAGACCTGAAAAAATTCCTGAAAACTGCTGAAGAATGGTCGCTGCTGATGGTCACAGTCATCCGACTGTCACAGTCCCTCGTTAGTTTAACTACTAAGGTGTTCAGATCATTTTCAGATTTGCAGGCTAGGATCACTTCGAAGGTTAAAAATAAAATAAAAAAATAAGTAAAACAGTGACAGAGATAACTTATGTACAATTCCATGGGATAGAAAGAGAACAATTCATAGCAATGGCCGAACTAGTCCTTCGGAAATCCGATTATAGCCGAGAAAACTTACGGAGTAAGGTTTAAAGAGATTTTCTATTATAGACACGAAATTTCTTTTCTCTGGTATTACAGAGTTCGCCTGCTGGTATCATTACATACGGGTTTTATAGACTTTAATAAATAAAACGGTAAAAAGGATTATTTTCGGATGAATGGCATCGTCCGTTATAAAAAAAAAATCTTAAATTTTAAATTATTTGGAAATACACAAAATTATACATGATAAATAGTATCTACTAATTTAACCAGAAAAGATCCTTAGCACATCTTATTATATTTGTTTCACATAACTATTGTATTGTATTGTAATAAACGGGGTCGCTCGGCTCTAGTGTAGCCCTCCTTCACTTCGACCTAAAGAGATCTTTTGTGAATACCCTTCGTTGTTTAGTGCCCGGTAATTCCTATACCTTTAGCAAAGTTCAGGATACTACGCGGTGCAAGCTGAATAATATCTCTAGGAGTAGGATATACCCCTTCGAGGTATTTAAGCCGTTGTCGGGTCAGTTGTCTGCATTCACAGAGAATGTGTTCCGCAGTTTCGTTTGCCTCGTGACAAAACCGACATTGTTCATCCTCAGTCTTTCCCATTTTTTTGATGTGATACCTCCAAGGGCCATGTCCTGTTAGGAAGTCGGTAACCAGTTTAAGTTCATTTTTTTGAAGTTCCAGTAGCTTTTTTGTGTACTTAGGTGAATGCGAAATAAATCTTTTCGCCTGCCTTTGTCCTGGGATGTTGTTCCAGTAAGTCTCTTTTTGACTTTTTTCCCATGTCCTGAGTTCCTCGTAGAGGTGGCCTCTAGTGGTGCCACAGAAAGGCTCAGGTCCATAGAATGGTCTCTGTGCTCCTTCCTTGGCGAGTTGATCGGCAATTTCATTGCCCTCCACTCCTTCATGTCCTGGTACCCACTCCAGAGTAACTCTGTTGTGTTTGGCCAGTTGGTTTAGTGATTGTCGGCATTCCCAGGCCAGCTTTGAGTTTTCACATAACTAAGAAAAGTTTCCTTGGCAAACCCCTGATCGTTGCTGTTGACATATAATATACAAGGCTTTTAAGCGGATTTGGCATGATATGCTGCTAGGTAAACTTCTATTTTACGATCTTTTACCTAAAACTTGTTCTTGTCTTTCCAGTTTTCCTTCGCGAATCTTGAAAAACATACAAGTAGACTTATCGCCGTATAGTAAATCAAGCCCGGCCCCTCCACAATTTAAATCGAGATTCTGATGAACATCTTTTATCTTTGTCTCTTCCATGCAATCCGCGTCGAACTCGCTCATCTCTCTCTAATACAAATTGATTGTTGAACGGGCCGAGACTAGTACCAGTACGGATCATTATATTTTTTTCTATTATAGTTTAGTTCGTGATGCAGTATTTCGAATAGCTCTGCTCCAAATAAGATCAAATACGCTTTACCCAAAGTTAGAGGTTCTCAATGCTTAAAAATATTATTTTTGTAGGAGATTGTACACACAACACATGAGGTCTGTTCGTTATTGAGTAATACTTTACACTTTTTGTACCCACCTAGCCCTAAAATACATCTTCCATAAAAGCGGTTAAGTAAAAAAAGAATTAAATAGTGTACACTATTTCTAAATAACAAATAGAGCTATGTAAACTTTCAAAATTTAATATTCTTATAACAAAACGATATAAAATTTAGCCTTTTTTTTCTAATACAATTATTTATATTGCATTTGTTTTAAAAAAATACCATAAGAACCGTTTACGAAATATTCTAAAATAATTGCATGGCTTTCATATCGACAATGTTAATTATGCAAAATTTGATTGTTAAAATCTCGTTTCAAAGACAATAAAAAAACTTTAGTTAGTAAATAAGATAAAAGACACTTTTATTAACCCTATATTTAAATTTCATTTAACTTTTAAGAAAAGGCGTTTTACGAGTGAACTACCCTAACGAGTTTCCAAGTCTGTTTTAAAAAACAACCAAAAACTCTAAACTAAAAACTTGAGGCACTAGTAAAACTTGTACAAAGGCTTTTTTATATTATCTAAACACAAAAACACAGACCTGGCTGAAGGATACCAGGGCTAAATCGGCCCCTAAATTTTAAAATTCGCAATTTTTTTATACAAAAAATATTTTTAAAGCATTATGAAATTTTACAGTGTTTAAATTTAATGTAATAGCTTGTTAGATTTTCGAAAATTTACTTTCCAAAAAAATATTTTTTGAGCCACTTTAAGATTCTAACAGAGCAATATTTATATAACAAAGAAACTATTGTTAAAGAGACGATCATTTTGCTCGGACATTCTACCTGCTAGGTGATCCAGAACGTAATACATAAGTGTAAGTGAACAGCAATATGGAGTAATTTAAATTGAAAGAGAGAGAGAGAGCGTTTATTGGCCACTATCTTGGCTGAAAGGCGTTGCAATGCAATTGGCTTCGGCCAAACCATGTGACTTTATAGAGTATTTTGAAGTAGATATAAATACTTAAAAATATATTTACTTATAACTTATAAGTGAGAAAGGTGACAGTAAATTTTATTTATCTTTCTAAACTACATATAAGTCGGTAAATTAAACCTATTTTTATGTACCTTTTTTTGACTAATTTAATTAATTTTATATTAATTTCTACTTCAGCTTTTTTCGTCTTTCAGCCCAAACAGCAACCCATATACTGTTTAGTCCGACTTATGTATTACAATTTTTGATCACCTGGCAGGTAGAATGCCCCAGCGAAATGATCTGCCTCTTTGACAATAGTTCGTTTTGTATATAAATAAAACTCTGTTAAAATCAAGTGCCTGAATATATTTTCATAATTTTGCAAAGATCTATATTTTAATTTTTTTATATTAAATTTAATAACTATAAAATGTTAGGATACCCTAAAAATTTTTTGCAAAAAAAATGCGAATTTAAAAATTTTGAAGATGATTGAGTCCCGCTAACCTTTAGGCAGGTCTGCGTTTTTGTGTTTAGATATTATAAATGAACCATTTTACAAGTTTTCATAGTGCCTTAAATACCTACTCTAAAAATGTCCACCAGCTCTCTTACTGTTATACTTGACTAAATTATAAGGTTTTGTTCTAATTATTTATTTGGTAAACATATCAATAAAATAAGCTTCTTACAGTAAGCATGCGACTCAAAGCACCAATTAAAACGATCTATTTTATTTTGAAAAACACACGTTATTAAAAAGTAAAGAAATCTCTATTCGGTGTAATTTCTCAGTAAATTTTTAAAGAAAATATTTATTTTTCGTTGAATTAAGTCTTGAAAATGTAGAATATTAGTCTATAACAAGATACCCCATATTTTTCAAAGTAGTCATGTTATTATCCTTCTTATCAAAGGAAAACCATAAAAGCATAAATAACGACAACATATAAAGTTTACATTAAAAGATACGGAATAGAAGTTAATAAGTTCTTTTTAAACTGACAGTTTTATTACGTTGCTAATAAAAAGAAATTGAAATTTTGCATTTATAGTGATAAAATGAAGTAAGTTTAGAGCAAAATAACGTATTATTTGCAATTATTATATTAAAATTTATCTTACTTATCCACTTTTGCAACAGTGGTATTAAAAACATAAAAAAACTATAATTTAATTTCTCATAAAGAAATGAAAATCATACTCCGCCAAATTATGGATAAATAAGTTATAGTTTGTTAAAGGAGGTGGGTAAAGATCGGTCTTTTTGCGCTGTGAAAATTCAAAGATTTAATTTAGGCCATTTTATTATATTTATAATAAGTCAGTATTTTAATTTACATCAAAATAAATTGGTAAAAGAAATCAGAATGGTAAGTAACAAAAATAAACCTTTAAACTTCTGAGGTTCTGATTTTTTACCAATTTATTAAATATGTAAATACAGATATTAAAACTTATTTAGAGTATAATAAAATAGCCTAGATTAAAACTTTGACTTTTCATGAATATGATGGGCAAAAAAGGCCGATCTTTTACCTCCTTTAAATTATCAGGGATATTCCTAAGTTGACGCTTTTTTTTAACTGTATATAGAACTCATTAAAATAAACAACTTTTTAAGTTACTTTTAAGTAACTTTTTCAAAATACTTAATAATAAGGAAGAAACATTCATTAAGTGTGTCGAATATGGTCCTGTCTTAAGTAAGTTGCCACCGCCCAAGAAGTCTTCGGGCTGTAGTGCTTGGTCACGTTAAACGTGATATTTCCGCAATGTTGTCCACACTTTTTTTAATCAAACCGACACCACTTGCAATCACCCAAGTACTTGGGTCCAGAATGAGCCCGCAAGGAAACCGTCGCGCGTACAATCTCGAAACAACGATCGCAGATTCCGACACTCTCCATACATAAGGGACATATCCACGTATTCATTGTTTTTAAACTGTGCCATTTTTGAAATTTAAAAATGTTTAAAATTAAAATTAATCCTCGCCTTGTCCGGTAGAAACATGCGACTGAATCATACTGCGGGATTAACAAGACAAAAAAAACAAGCGTAGATAAGAAATAAACTATCTTTTATGACCAGGCCGCACTAGACACACTTTCAAATATATTTATGTACCTTTGTTATTTCTGGGTTTAAAAAAATATTTTTAAAAAGTTACTTATTTTAACGAGTTTTATACCCAGTTAAAAAAAAGTCTCAACAGGAATCACCCTTATAGTGATCGGCGTAATTGTCGATTAATATGGGAAACTTTTTATTTCTTATTTCAACAATTTAAATGACAGTTGTTTTCAAGCTTGTGTTGTATTTTTGTAATATCCAAATAAAATAGTATACAGGTTAAAATTAAACTTGAATCGGAAAATTTTGATTTTTTCAGGATTTTATGACAATTTGACACAAAACTATGCTCTATTTCCATAAAAATGTCGCTAGGGAAAGGTCAGCCTGAGAGAGCAAGGAACATTTACGGGCAGCGGTCCAAACAGTAGTCGTTTTCTTGTTTGCAGTCTGTTGCATGCATTATTTTAATTATGCTTTTTATCTGTATCTAAGCATCGTAAAAAATTGTAGGAAAACTTTTAAGAAGCAACCAAATGGTAGTAGCAATAATGGTGATTTTTCCATATTTTGGATAAATACATTTTTATATCCTTATTTTTGTAGGTCATTTTTTACGACCCAAAATTATTGTAGATCACTCCATTATTTTATCTTATAATGTCTTATAGATCATGTGATTTTTATGTACAAGTATTTTAAAATAAACAACACCACGTAGAAGTGTCACGTTTAGGGCGTAGGTCAGGGCAGAACACCCATCATTTTTGTAGGCCAGTAGAATTATACCAATTTACTATTATTTGCCTAGCAAGTCTGTAACAATAGGTCGATTTATTTACAAATCACTTTACATCATGAATTTAGCATGTTAAGGGTGTAGGCTATATGCCACAATATTTTTGTAGGTCAATATATTTTTTGATGTTTGCGTTATAAAATCTTCTAATTTAACTTAAAAAGAAACTGTTATTCGTAGATGTCCTATACATCGTTTAAATGACATCTATTTAGGGAAATCCCCAAGATGAAACCGCTGTGAAACGCTCCCTTCTTGACGAGTACCCAATTATTTTTTTATACCATAAACTTTTAAAACACCAAAGAGACATAAAAAGATTCATATTTTTTAGAGTTTTTTAAGTTAGTTTATTTTGTTTTTATAAAACTATGTAGATTTTTTATTTATTATTTTTATTATTAATATAAGTAGATGTATACCGTACTTTAAGTAATTAATTTTAAATATTTAAGATTTCTACAAAATAGTTTTTTTGGAATAATTTAAATATAGAAAACAAAGCACCTAATGTTTCACTTAACTACACTGTTTCCACTTTTAGCTGCATATTTAATTTAACACAACTAGACAAATATGTTGTTATATAACAGTTATATTAAACTTGGCGAAAATTAAAAATAACTTTTCATTATCCCAGTATAACTTAAATCTTTCAAATACTCGCTAATATAATTAAATTACTTTGTTCCTAATAAAATGAAAAAAAAAACTATTATTTTCGGCATCAACTATCACAATAAAAGCAGCAATAAGGCAAAGCATCGATGAAAGCCTCGCCGCAACGTACGTCTTGGCAATCTGTTTTGTTGTTTACTTGGTAAATCATAAATTCTAAAATTATGAAATGATGGATGTCATAATTTGTCAAGTTAGGATTGTTTAAGACATTAAATAAACTAGTTTATAAACATGTATGAGGATACTTAAGTACAGGAGCCATAAGCGACTTATCCCATCTTTTAGAGGTACTTTCAAGGTTTTAGGTTTTATTTATTAGCCAATATAATTTCTCCTAATACAGCAACATGAAGTGCCACTCTCACGCATTCCTTTACGATCCATCTAAAAAAGCTCTATACTTCCCACTTTGTCCGCTTTTTCACTTATAGAGTATTTTGTATTATATGGGCCTCAAATTTTATAAAAAAAAGTAACACTTCTTCGAATTATGATTTTTCTTGTCGCTTCGTAATATGTTTTTGGGTTCTTTGTATTTACTGTTATGGACAGAATTTAAATATGAACTAGGTTAATACCTATTACACACAAGTTTGGAGGAAAGGAAGGGCAATCATAAGCAATATAAGATTTCAAAAAGCCTGATAACTTTTTTTACAAAATATATTTTATTTTGCATTGAAAGAAATATAAGATAATTAGGAAAACTAGTTTAATGTTTCTTTTTAAATTGTATTTAAAGGGATTAATATCACATTTTTGCGTTAAACAGTATAGTCTACTGTACTAAATACATTCTATTAAGCGATTAATATATACTTGAAACTTTGTGGGTAGAATTCTTTTGGCGAGTCCGACAAAGCTTCACTCTACTACTTTTCTCAAAACTGCTGCTTTTTTGAGTAGGTGATTTCGTAGTACGTGAATTCCTAACTTATTGCAATAAATATATAAGCTGATTTAGTAGGAAATTCGAAAAACATTTTGTCCGACAAAATACTGCTGCAATCAGTTTGTCCGAAGCCTCTAACATGCCGAATTTACTAGGTTATGTTTTTAAATTCATTTAAAATCCATTGCTTGTTTAACAATCATTTATTAATCAAGCGGTTATGGTGTTCGATAAATGTATCGCTGAGTTTTTGCACAGCCTAAATATGAGAGTTGCAAAGAGATAACGCATGAAATTTAAATATATATATATATATATATATATATATATATATATATATATATATATATATATATATATATATATATATATATATATATATATATATATATATATATATATATATATATATATATATATATATATATATATATATATATATATATATATATATATATATATATATATATATATATATATATATATATATATATATATATATATATATATATATATATATATATATAAAATTTTAAAGCCCCTTGAATTGACCAATAAAGTGTATTTTTGTTTTCATGTTTTTGCTTTCACCATTCTTAACAGAAAATGTCCAAATTATAGTATGCAATATTTATTGTAATTTAGTTTTTATTGGTTGATTGGTTTTAAATTCTATTACATTATTGGTTAAAATAATCAATGCAAAACAGTGACTTTTTCCTTAAGGAATTTTAATAAGTTTAAAGCAATCTAAAATTAGAAATATCTCAATAATGAAATTTTACGTATGTTAAATAACAAGACAGATATCACATCTCTGACATACCTCTACTTTGCATTCTGCTTATATAAACATATACATATATTTTTTTTAATCTTCATGACAGCCCACGAAGGCTTGTATGAATCATATTTACAGGAGTTTTCTACGTCTCAAGATACGATGAAATCAAATAAATATATTCTAAATGAATTTTTCTTTGTCAGTTTGTAACAAGACAAAGTCAAAGTCACTGACGTGTTTTGTTTTCAATTTAAAATTATGTACCAAGGGTATATTAAAGTTCTATTTTTAAAAATACTTGTAGTACGGGATCCGAATTGCAGGCGACCTTCACCCATCTGCCAACTAAATAAAAACTACTTTTTAATAAATATAACATCTGTTTATATAAAAATATTTTACACTATTTTGCACTTTTTCTACCCACTTAATCCTAGAATATACCTACCATAAGAGCGCTTACGTAAAAAAAGTGTACAATAGTGTACAGGATGGTTTTTTTTTTCGTTGGTATTATAGGGTATAGGCTAAATGGTAAGAGAAACAAAAAAACTAAGATACATGTCCCGTTCTCTTTTAGTATTTAGTTTAATGACGCAATAAGATCTACGCTCACTAGATTGCTTTAAAATATATAGGATGATTCTCAATATCTCCCATAACTTGGTTATTTATGGAGATAAATAAAAACACGAAGCACAAAAGTTTTATGACTTTTTTCGTAGAATCCGGTGGCGTACATAAAAATATATAGATGTTTTAATTTTTCAGATAAAATCGAAATTTTCTTAAATGGGTCACCCTATATTTGAGTATCTCAAAAATTTGAATGTTTTTCTGCGATTGTAACAGTACATAGAACTTAATATTTTGCTTTGTTCTAATAGCTAAAATACAAAAAAAACTTTTTTTTTTGGGCATAGTCGAATAATTTTATTCCCATTATTATATATAATGGTATATTAAAATCCCAGTTAACACTAACAACTTACACTAACAATAATATTAAAACACTAAAAACTAAAACAACAACAACAACAACAACTACAACTACAACTACAAAAAACAAATAAAAAATGTTTAAGTTCCCCATTACCTCATATACTTTAACAATTAGTATATGTGCTTAATCACAAAGGTTCTGTCTTTCTTTTTGTTTAATGCATTTTTGGGCTCAGCTTGTAACTGCAAGAGTGGCGTTATAGATAGGAATATTTGGCACTCTTCCAATACAATTAATAAAATTTGCTCTAAGTTCTACAATAGTATTACTCTGGATTTTGTATATTTCATTTTTAATAAATCCCCAAAAGTAAAAGTCTAGTGGCGTTAGGTCGGGAGAACGCGGGGGCCACCTCTTCGGTCCATATGTAACAAACCAATTTTCGCCAAAATTCACAGTTAGTAAGTCCCTTACCACATTGCTATTATGGGCTGGAGCACCGTCTTGCTGGAACTAAACATTATTTTTTGCAGCTTATGGTATGTCATCCAACTCAAGTATTATACATTCCTCCAAAATTTGGATATATCTTGCCGCGTTTAAATTGTCATTAAAAATTATGTAGTTAAAGACTTTGTTTTGATACAGTGCCACCCATACATGGAACCCAAAACCCCCTTGTTGGACCCTGGCGATTGTCTGATAAGGATTTATGTTTGACCAATATCGACTGTTATGTCGATTAAAAATTCCTTCGCTAAATATAAAAGCCTCGTCAGTCCATATTATATTTTAAAAAAAATTTGGATTCCGATAAATCTGTTTCAAACACCAATGACAAAAATCTTAACGCCGATCTTCACCCCAGGATGTAAATTGTGAATCTTTCTTGTTTTTACGTTTATACTTAAACTTTCTTACCGTTTTCAAAACTTTAGATTTACTTGTGCCAATATGTTTCTCAATATTACGGATAGATACCGTCGAATCAGCAGCAACACAAGCTAATGTATTTATTTCTTCTCGTTCTCTATTTTCTTTATTATAAATCTTACTTCTTGGTTTTTCAAATGATCCATACTCATTTAAATTGTAATAAAATCTTCTTTTTTTGGCTGTCGTCGTTCCGGATAACGCTCAAAATACAACTCTAAAGCTGCGTCCATATTTTTATTACTCTCAATATAACACTCAAACATGTTTACCTTTTTATAGTTTTGAAAAATATTTATTTAACACGATTTTCAAAAAAATATATATTACTTATAATTGAAGACGGAATGCGAAAACCAATACTTAACTGTTATTGAATTTTTTGACATGTAAACAAACAAAACAAACGTTTAAAACATTTAATTCATGGCCCAGTAAAAAAAAAATAATATTTTTTGGTGTTTTAGCTATTTAAAACAAAGCAAAATATTAAGTGTTATATACTGTGCAATCGCAAGAAAAAATGCAATTTTTGAGATACTCAGACATGGGGTGTCTCATTTAAGAAAAAGCTAATTTTGATAATATCTCAAAAATTAAAATATATTTACTTTTTTAAAGTACGCCACTGGATTCCACGTAAAAAGTTATAAAACTTTTGTATTTAAAGTTTTAGTAAATGCTCGAAGACATAGTCCTGTTGAGCTTCGCAATACCCGAGCCAATTATCCACTCAGAATAATGCAATGTTCCTATCACTTTAAGTGATGAAGAAAATATCTGGACGCTTGTACTGCATCTCCCTGCATGCCCCAGCCAACAATATGCTAACGACTCGCCGTCGCCGTGGAACAGGGGAAATTGTTGTCGTTCTCTTTGCAATCTGGGGCCAAACCATATACAGGGTGTCCCAGAATATGTGGGCAATCTCTCGGAATCTAATAGAAAACCTAAAAATATTATGACCAGTTCCCATACAGTTTTTTCCTAAGACCCTTCCCTACGGAGATACAGGTACATAACAAACCCCCCTGGAAATCGTTTTTGTTTAAATAACTTTTAAAATACTAGGCGTAATTTAATATTTTTTTAATATGATGGTTACTAGATAAGTCTTTTTAAAATGAACCCTAATGGGTCATATTTGGCCCATTTAGTTTGCCAGGGACGGACTAGCTCTGACACAATAATATCCATTTTTTTAACACCCTGTATGATAAAGGCTCAACAATATTATTTTTGGATAGTTTTAACCTTAAACTAGAAAAGATATTCTTGATTGACATCGATAAAATCAACTGTTTACGAGAAATAAAATATCATGGTTGATAATTTTTTTACATTATACAGGGTGTTTTTTAATTGTACGTCAATATTTAAGAGAGCAATTTTTGGGTCCATTTTAAGAAGAAAACTTCTTATGAACGTATGTCCTAAACGTCTTAACTCTTGAGATACAGGGTGGTAATTTTTTTTTAAATAACTTATTTATTATTAATATCTGTAATACCACTTTAGATATTTTAATGAAATTTGGCATACATGCACTATGTATCAAGAAGCATTTTTTGTACCACATTTTTTTTATTTGCCAAAATAGACAGGTCAAATTCTGTACGAACGCCTCTGGTGGAAATTAAAAAAAAAATGTGGTACACTTAAAAATGCTTCTTGATACATAGTACATGTATGCCAAATTTCAATTAAATATCTAAATAGATATTACAGATATTAATAATAAATGATTTATTTTTAAAATTTTACCACTCTGTATCTCAAAATTAAGACGTTTAGGACTTACGTTATATAAAGTTTTCTTCTTAAAATGGACCTAAATGCTCCTAAATATTGACGTACAATAGAAAAACAACCTGTATAAAGTAAAAAATTACCAAACATAATCTTTTATTTCTCGTAAAGCAGATTTTATCGATGTCAATCAATATCTTTTTTTAAGTCTAAGGTTAAGGCTATCCAAAAATATATTGAGTCTTTATCTACATGTATTAAAAATTGCTATTTTGTGTCAGGCATCCGTCAAACAAAAATAAGCAAATATGATTTAATGGTTTCATGTTAAGAAGACTTATCTAGTAACATTATATTAAAAAAATATTAAATTACCCAATATTCAAAAGTTTAAAAAAATGATCTCAGGATCGTCCTATGTACCTGTATCTCTCGTAGAAAAAAGTTTATGGGAACTTGTCATAATATTTTGAGTTTTCTATTAGATTCGAGACATTGCCCACATATTCTGGGACACCCTCTATATCCTTCTCTATTGCATTAAAATTGGCATGCAAGCCTTTGCCTTGCCGATCGTGTATATTGCTCGATACAGTGCATAAAACTAAATTAATATATTAAATTTTATATCAATAATACCGATATATTTTACAATTCAAACAAATCAATCTTTAAAAAAGAGTAGGTTAGTTACAATCATAAACAAAAATTCTCCCAAAAATGTCGAAAATGACGTTCGAGAATCCAAATTTTTGATGCGCATGATTTTTATGCGAGATTATACTGATGTCGTACGCGACTCTGTGTTTTCGAGATTTACCGCCAGCTTTCCTACTAATAGTATTAAACATGTTTAAAGGGTATTTCACAAAATGTGAGTTCAGAGTTCGATAGTTAACAAATTGCTCGACATTTATATGCCCAAACTTTAATTGCTGTATTGTAATTAACCGACGCGACTTCTAAATCAATTTCAGCAGCAGACATTGCACTCAAATTGAAATCACCCGAAGGTGTGGGAGAGCTGGGTTTAAAATATATTTTAGTCAAGTCGGCCTTTTAAATGCTAAAAAAAACGTAATTTATTTACGTGTCTTCGGAGGTGGCGAATATTATTAGAAATGAGTAAATTAATTTTAAATTTAAGATACCGTTATATCGAAATAGTAGTTTTTCAAACAAGTGCAAAAAGTAATATTCTTCCGCAGGCTATTGCCGTTGCCCGAACGACGCGTATCGTACGTAAAAAAAAATTAAATAGTGTACAGGGTGTCCCATTTTCGATGGTTTCTCGGGGTATCTCGCTTATTAGCAGAGATAGAAGTATGCGGTTTTTGCATCACTGTGCTACTTTATCATAAAATGAAAGATGCCGTTAACAAAGGACATGGCACACTTCTTATGGAATTGAGTCACCGACAGATTTTTTCGAAATTTTAGTATTTTATTATGGAAGTCCAAATAAGTTTTTTTTCATTGCGCCAATCTTGTAGCTATACAGGGTGATACCATAAAATAAAGCCAAAAATTCTTTAAAATATTTATTTTATTTATTACAAAATACTGTCTGTTACCCTAGACTGATAAAATTAGGCATTTTTTATATAAAAAGAATATATATTCCATACAAGGTCCTACAGGGTGCACAATTTATTAATGAACCAACAAACACACAGTCCAGTAGGCTTAAATATAATATATTATGTCAGTTATTATTATAACCTATAGGAATTTCGTAACTTGGCAGTAACTCATTTATACATACAACGTGTCCCTCCAAAAAAGTATTTTTTAGATACCGGGTGAACCAAAATTATATGGCGGTTTTATTTATTTTTCCAGTCAGACGGAAGTTACTTAGTAGAATATTGCACAATAAAGCAAAATAAGGGTTTGCTTGCGCAGAAGTTCAAAATAGGGAAAGATTCATCCAAAGATATGTAGACAATTTTACAAATCGGTTATATATTCCTCAACCCGAACAGCATTGTGCAATTTTATACCCCGACTACAAATATACATACAAACAATACAAAGGCAGTCATTTTCAATGCACAAGGGTTATATATTATTTTAACTTACGTCGAAGTGGTGGTGCATGGGTAAATATAGAATATAATAATATTGAATATCCTGTTTTGCCTATAGACTATATTATTTCTAAAACATTTGGTACCTATCAAGCGAGGCTTTCTTCACCTTTTATTCAAGATACCACTGAAAGGGAACCAAATAATGAATGTATTTTTCAAGTTCAACAATTTAAACCTGGCTTAATAAAAACAAAGATATTTTTAAAGTTTACACTATACTATAAAGCATAGTATTTTCATTTCATATTTGCTTTCTCCACTTCAAGAAAATGGTGATTCTATTTCGGGTACCTATTGCCCATGTTGCCAGTGTGATATGGTACCTGGGATATGCTAGGTATCAACAGGTTGTTAAATATCCAACAACTGTTTTACTTACAACTGTTTTGGACGCTGCACATAGAGCAGTTGAAAAGCCACAAGTTCTTGACTAGTATGATCTTTTCATCCCTGTTTCTTAAAAATAGTACAGTTTACTTTTAAAAACATTTTAGTATTTAGTTTTAATAAGGCTAAACAATGGCCTTAGTTTATTTAAATGAATAATACTAATTAATACATCATTGTTGTTATGAGTTACTAATAAAAATATGTCCCTCTACAAACAATATCTAACTTGTTACTGTTTAAAGTTTACCATAGTGTTTATTTTTGTTTTGATATGATTAAGGGTTACCTTAAAACCGGTAATCGGTATTTTTACTGTAGGATATTATTCATTAATTATTATTTACGTTTGTATTAAATTGCGACATTTTACGTAGGTAATACTAACTTTTGGAAACATCTGTTTACATCACCCAGTATGTTTATAGTGTAGATCGGTGAAAAAAAATCTTTTTACAAAAGCGGTTTCCGTATGACTGGAAAAAAATATAAATAAAACCGTCATATAATTTTGGTTCTAAAAATGACTTTTTGTAGGGACACGATGTATGTATGAATGAGTTACTACCAAGTTACGAAATCCCTATATGTTATAATAATAACTGACATAATTTATTATATTTAGTCCGACTAGACTGTATATTTGATGGTTCATTAATAAATCGTGCACCCTGTAGGATAAGACAGATAAAAACCCTGTCCACGATAAAAAAAAGTACCTGGTATGAAATATATATTCTTTTTATTTAAAAAATGCCTAATTTTATTAGTTTAGGGTAACAGACAGTATTTTGTAATAAAGAAAATAATTATTTTTAAGAATTTTTGGCTTTATTTTATGGTATCACCCTGTATAGCTACAAGGTTGGCGCAATGAAAGAAAATGCTTATTTGGACTAAATAAAACACTAAAATTTAAAAAAAATCTGTCGGTGACTTAAATCCATAAGAAGTGTGCCATGTCCTTTGTCATAGATATCTTAAATTTTTAGATACGGGGGGTTTTTGAAAACTTTGCATTTTCGGGCACACCTTGTATCTCAGCTATCTTACGAGTTATCGAAAAGATAAAAACGCATTTTTTTAGATATTTTTTAAAATCCAGAAACGTACTTAGATTTTTTTCTAGAGAGAACAGTTTTTGAGATAAGTAACCAAACTTACTTTTTTTTAAACGGGACATCCTATATATTTTTGGTCGACCTAATTTAGCTTTTTACAAGCTTCCTAAAAATATATAATTGTTTATATTTATTTTTAATATTAGGCCAAAAAACTAAATTTTTAAAAACATATATAATTTTTTTCTTAGTAGGCCATGGCAAGAATTTCTGTCAGTTTTATTTTTTTACGTAACCTAGTAACAATTGACATCTTGTTACTTTTGAGGTCTATTGTTAGTTTTCCTCTTAAAATATTTCATTACGTCTTTTAAAATATGGCTGCAAATTTAAGTTATCAAAATATAACATGCTTGGGGGTTATATTCAGTGTAACGAGAATGCAAATGAGGCTTCAGAAACGTATTTAAACAGGTAAGGTTATGGCACTTTATACGAAGAGCATTTTTTATTTGGCTGAATTTATTTTTAGGTACCCAGACAGAAGTCAACCGGACAGATTAAGTAAATTTCGTGGAAAATGGTAGTTTTTTGAAACTTCGTCCCAAGATATATTATAAAGAAAATCGGAAAGTCAATGAAATAAATGTTTTAGCTTGCGTTTAAACAAATTTCACAACTTCATGCAGGAGAGTGGAAAATGAAGTGAGGTAACAAAGTCAAAAACTCAACGAATCTTAAAAAAGCACAATTTTATGCCCTATAAATTTATTCTGGTTCATCATTTGCATCCTGGCGATGCAGAGGGTCGTGTAGAATTTTGTAATTGGTATATACAAAGAACAAACGTGGATGTGAATTTTTATCGGAAAATCATATGGTCAGAAGATGTTTATATTACTAGCGCTGAGATTTTACATAGGCATAATACCAGATATTGTTCAGAGAAAAACCAACATCTCATATTTACGCGAGAACGGCAAGGCAGGTTACAATTTAGTATTTCTTGTTTTATACTAGGTACAAAAATTAGATACCACATATATGAGGAAAACCTAAATTCAGATGGATACTTGGAAATTCTGTAAAATATACTGCCCGAGTTGCTGGATAATGTGCGGTTAGCACATTTAAATAGCACATATTTTCAACAAGATGGCGCTCCCCTACAACTAACCACAACTCAATTGTTGTAAGGAGCTATTTAGAAAATCTTTTTGAAGATCAATGGATTGCTACCAATGGAGCCGTAAGGTGGCCACCTAGGTCGCCAGATTTATCAGTTTTGGACTTCTTTTGGGGATACCTTGAAAACAAAATTTATATATGATATGATACGATGCAAGACCTGAGGAGGACGACTGCAAAATAATTAAGAAATGTAATGGCATGACCATTTATACTTTTAAATGCCCTAAAAAGATCTAGAAAATGTGTGAGTAATGCCTTAGACATAATGGTCAACAATTTTAACAGTATTTGTAATATCCATTTGTGGTTTATTGTATGTATTTGTTTTTGTTATTGTTATTTTACTAATGTTCAAATCGTTATTTTTAAGTTTAGTCCATAATAAACTATTTAAATAATTTTCTTGTTTCTTAAAATCGGATTATGTCGTTAATTTAACAAAGTAAATACTTATATAAATATTTTAGCAATTAAAAAATACCTATTATGAATCTGCTAAGGTTTTATAAGGAATATTTTTTATTATTAACTGCTAGCCATGGCCTACTAAGAAAAAAATTTATATATATATTTTTTTTCAATTTAGTTTTTTGGCCTAATATTAAAAATAAATATTACCAATTATATATTTTTGGAAAGCTTGTAAAAAGCTTAATTAGGTCGACCAAAAATATATAGGGTGTTTCATTTAAACAAAAGTAAAATTCGTTGTTATCTCAAAAACTGTTCTCTCTAGAAAAAAATCTAAATACGCCACTGGATTCTACGTAAAAATATCTATAAGAATGCGTTTTTATCTTTTCAATCCAAGGAGTGCCCGAAAATGCAAAGTTTTCAAAAACCCCCTGAATCTAAAAAATTAAGATGGTTATGACAAATTTGTTAACGGTATCTTTCATTTTAAGAAAAGGTACCACAGTAATGCGAAAACCGCATCCTTCTATCTCTGCTAATAAGCGAGATACCCCGCAAAACCACCAAAAATGGGACACCCTGTATCGGGTGTCCAAATAAGAAAGGACGTCGGCTGTATCTCAGAAAACGTTTATCGCACAGCGTTGGGGAAAAATATTTTTAGTAAAAGTGGTCAAGAGAAATCGCTGGAAATTATTTTCAAGTTTCTGAAATGGCCGCTAGGGGAAGTAACTGCAATCTGGATTCTAAAAAAATGATGTTTCTGTGAATTTTGCTATATTAACATAACAAAAAAATACCCGATCTTTAAAGTCAAGGATAATCTAAACCTTTTTTGTTTGACAATTTTTGCCATATCTCTAAAAATAAAGTGGTGGGAGGGTATGCAAAGGTTTCCGTAAAACACACCCTGTATCTTCAAAATGGCTAAGCCTATTTTAACAAACCTGGGTTAGTTGAAAAGAGCTATTCTTGGGCTATAAATCATAAAATATTTAAAGTTTTGTTAGTTTCACATGTTGCCGCTAGAGGTGAGAACAATTTTTTCAAAAAAATTAAATGCATTGGTATATTATTTTCTTTATGAAAAAGTAGCTAAATAATGCCAAAACTAGATCGCGAAAACCGCATCTTGATATCTTGTTCCTCACCTAATATTTAGACAAAAGAAAATTTTATACGTCAATATCTCAAAAACCATACAAGCTACAAGAAATTTTATAAAACATAAATTGTGTATTTTTACAAAACCTCTAATTTAGGTTAAATAATCTTTTTATCTAAATGCAGTACTTTACGAGTTATATTCAAAAAATCGAATTCTAGGGGTATACCTTTAAAAAATCCTGAAAATTGGATTTTTTGATTATAACTCGTAAATTATTGCATTTGGACGAAAAAATTTTATAACCTAAATTAGAGATTTTGTAAAAATACATAATTTATGTTATATAATATTTCTTGTAGCTTTTATAATTTTTGAAATATTGACGTATAAAATTTTCTATGGCGTAAATTTTAGATAAGGAACAAGATACCGAGAAATTGTATTCACGAGCTTGTTAAGGCATTATTTAGCTACTTTTTTTTAAAATCATATCAATATCGAAAAAAGCCCTCTAGCGGCGACATGTGAAACTAACAAAACTTCAAATATCATAACATTTATAGCCCAAGAAAAGCTCCTATCAACTAGCCTAAGCTTGTTAAAATCGGCTTAGCCGTTTTGAAGATATAGGGTGTGTTTTATGGAAACTTTTGAATACACCATTTTATTTTTAGAGATACAGCAAAAATTGTGAAACAAAAAAGGTTCAGATTATCCTCGACTTTAAAGATCAGGTATTTTTTTGTTGGGTTAATATAGAAAATTTACGGAAAGCGGCCATTTCAGAATTTTCAGAACAAAGCGGTCAATAAATTCAGTTTTTTTTATTTTCTAATACTCCGATTTTTATTGCCTTAGTTTTTATAAAATATGGTAGAAACAGTTTTCGATAAAAGCATGACTTTCATACATGACAGATATCGACAATGTTAATTGTGCACAATTTGATTGCTAATATCTCGTTTCATAGATAATAAAAAACCCTGTTTTTGTAAATAAGATAAAAGATGCTTTTATTTACCCTATATTTCAATTTTATTTAATTCTTAAGAAAAGCCGTTTTACGAGTGAACTATCTTAATTAAATAAAAAATAGTACCGAATCAAGCGCGTGCACGTAATTATTTTCTATCAATACACACTTCGCAAAAGTTACGGACATTCTTCTAATGAACTTATTACTAGTATTTTTACCGCTAAGAAGTACTGCTGCAGTGGAAAATTATTACAGCATTAACAAGAAAAACGTATATTGCATTAATGTGACGGCAAGGAAAAACTGACCACCTTCACTTTAATGGCGGATCATAAAGACGTCAACATTGACCGTAATAAGCGCCGTACTTAAGATAGGCTATTGATTATGTAGTTTAGACAGGAACTACAACTTTAAAGGGGTTTCATACGTTTAAATTACCCTAAAATATGAAAAACCACTCAGTGCTGCCCTTTAAAGGAGTGCATTTTTGAGATACGGGTGAATTTGTCCACTTTTCAGTTCTTAAATTTTAAGGGGGCCAATACCTTTAGAATTTGTAAAAATATGTTAAAAATATACTGTAAAAAGAAAAACATAAAATAATAAATATTTATGGGGATATTGTCAAAAACGTCAGCGTCCTGTCTAATCAGGTAGTCAAAGCGTAACGAATCTTTAAACATGATTATCTTGAAAATGTCTTTTCAAAACTGCTCGTTCTGTAAGTTAAAAAGTTATTGATCGATTAGACTAAAATTTTCAAAGGTTTCTCTTTATAGTACTATCGGAAGGATGTACCTAAAAGTTTAAAGATATCGGGTTAATATTTTTTTTGTGTCAAAACCGTTGAAAAAATGTTTTAAAAAATTGGGACCCCAGCCGATATAAGTTTTAATTTTTAACTTTTTTATTATTTTATAGGTTTATTCTTCCCTTTAACATATCAGTAAACGAGCAAAAAACCCTTTTTTATTTCAAATAAATGGAAACATTCTGACAGCTGCAGCAGTTTTCGGTGCTTTGAAGCAGACACTTGAAGAAATATTCCGCAGGACCGCCATTTTGTAAAAAAAATCACATGTTTTTTACACTTTAACAATGTAGCAAAAGATGTTAAAAGTAATAAATGATTCAATTATTTTATAACCTTAAAATAAGTCATTAAAATTGATAGATTTTAAATTAAATTTTCTATTAAAATGTCACCCTTTAAAGTCTAAAAAAATTTTAGAGAGAGATATACCTAAAAAACCAAGCAAAAAAAATGTCAATTTTTTTTATTTTGGCCCTTAACTTTTTTGCACGTTAATTTAGGTACAAGTGTTACTTTACTAAAAAAAGCTTTAATCATGTTCTTTAAAACGATTTTTGGGATTTGTAAAAACAGAAATATGATTTTTCAAAGTTGGCTATTCTCATCGCTGTTTAGAGAGTTTTTACCGTTAAATTATTCACATTTATACTGTTGCCAAGTTTTGTCATTCGGCAAAATGTTTTATTCAAGATTAAGACTTACTAGTGTCACGGTTAGTTTTTATTCCTAGGTTTGTTTTTAATAATTTAGTTTGTTTACCTTAATGCAGTTCGGTTTTAATTTTTTTTTGCAGATTATTTTTGGCAAAAGGCTCCAAATTTTATTGTAATTGCTGGGTTACTTCTGTCTTTCTATCGTATTTGGTATCCTACCTTATGCTTTACGTTGCTTTTACCCCTCGTAGTATTGTGTACTAAAAATTAACATTGTTATTTGGAGCGTGGGTAGGCAACTCAAATGTGTAACGTTGTTCCAATTTAGGCGAGAAAATTCCTAGAATTAGCGCATGCGCGTGCGCCACTGGTACTTTTGAGAAGGACGAAGGGCCATCGGCCATGTTTTACCATTGCATTTCCGTCAATCTTCAAGCTTGAGAACTAGGAAAATTTGCAGCTACTGGTATTCAAGCCATCTTTGTAGGATTTGTGCTGCAAATTTCCCAAAAATTTTCCCGATTTAAGTTACCTTTGGTTTTGTGTGAATTTTGTTGGTTTGCGTTGCCTTTTGGCTGTTTCGGGAAAGAAATCTGCATTGCAGGACTTGCAGTTGACGCCGCAGGGATCACGTGTTAGTTGAAAATACCCTTAACATCTTGGGGTTCTTCGGACGGGCCATTTTTCTTCAGATGGGCCATTAATTTTGAAACGGTTTTCGTTTTGGTTTGGAGGGGCCATCAATTTGGTAGAAGTTTTCTGGGACGGGTCAGAGATAGTGACCATTTGACTGGTTAATGTGTTGTTTGTGGTTTTAGACACCATCACTTTTCACGGTGTAGTGGCTGGCACACTTGCCATCACTTGGATTCAACAAAACAGGCAACATTAAAATTAACGCACTAACAATTTTTATTTATAACTTTTCAATTAAGAATTTAGGACTCTACCTTTTAAATTTTTACCACATTGTTTTTTTTTAATTATTTGCGGCCTTTCCTTTTATTTTAAATGTAATTTTTTTTTTTTGGTAAATCTGGTCATTAAATTATTGTTAATTAGATAATTATAAGCGGTATTCTTATATATTTTTATATTTTATATATTTTTTTGTAGACTTATATTTAAAAATTTATTCTTTTCATCTTAGTATAGAAAATTTAACATTTATTCAGTGCATTCACCATTTTATTTTGAATAATTTTTTTTGTGTAAACTTTTAACTTTTAAATTACAAATTTATAATAAATTATATTAACTAGTTGTTTTAGATATAGTGTTTTATTTGGCTCGCCTAGTGTCTCCTTTTTCTAATGTTAATATTGTTTAGTAAAGTTTTTCTTGTCTTTGAGTGGTAGTAAAGTTGAACGAGAGTTCCCAATTAAATCTTGGAAGGTCTCTGCTAGGCCTGGCACCAAAAGCAGTGGCGCCAGTTTAACCCCCACTCTCCGGCAAATGAGTTAGGGCATTTTTGCACGCTCTCTCTGCTACTCACCTTCAGCTTTTACTGTACTATTGCTATTTAATTGTTATTAATTTTATTTAAAGAAAAATAAAAAAAAAAATAGAATTTTTTTTTTAAGGCTGCCAACGGCCAAATAGAAGTTGGAAAGTGTTTTTAGGCCAAAACACTTGGGCTAAAGCAATTGCGTGACACTAGTCCAATCATTATAGATTTTTTTTTGTAATTAATGTTAACAGATATCTGAATACGCTATGAGTTTCGGAACAACCTGTAGATTACTAAAATAAAAAACCCAACCAATTTTTTTAGGTAATTATTTTAAACACTAATTTTTAATAAAAGGCCTTTTTTTCGTTTTTTTTTTTTAAATATAACAAAAAGTACTGGCTATCTTACTTTACTCATAAAGACCGTTTGTAGGAAGTTCAAAAACCTACAAAATGGTTTTCAAAAAATTCCGATCCGACCATTTTTCACCGAGAAAAGCCGGAAAAACGCTCAAACCAAACCTTTTTCAAAAATTAGCATATCCGTATTTTTTGGGAAATGATAGTCAATAACATATACTTTAAGCTGCCGAAAGATAAAAATTTTCGCATTAATAGGCCCTTATCTTGCAAGTGCCGTGAATATTAGGCAACTGGTCCGATTTGAATTTTTAAAAAGGTTTCTTAAAGTTAAGATTAAAAGCTACAAACTGTATATCTCACATTTTCATATAAGTTTGAAGAACATTGTTAAAAATTCTGAGTCGACCGCGGAGGGGGCACCCAGCAGCGAATATACGTCTCGGTTGCGAATTTTCGCTTGACACGCTAGGTTTACAAGTATTTTTAAAAATGTTCTCCAAACCTATATAAAAATGTGAGATATATAATTTGTAGCTTTAAATCTCAACTTTAAGAAGTTGTTTTAAAAATTCAAATCGGACCATTTGCCTAATATTCACGGCACTTGCAAGATAAGGGCCTAACTTGTTTATAGTGCTATTGAATAAAAACTATTAATGCGATAATTTTCATCTTGCGATAGCTTATGTTATTGACTATTATTTCCCAAAAAATCAGCCCTTAATATTGAAAATTAATGGAGATGCGAATTTTTGTAAAAATGTCTGTTTTAAGCGTTTTTCCGGCTTTTCTGGGTGAAAAATGGTCCGATCGGGATTTTTCAAAAACATTTCGTAGGTTTTTGAATTCTTTACAAACGGTAAAGCATAGTGATATAGCCAGTACTTTTTGTTATATTTAAAAAAAAACGAAAAAAGGTCTTTTTTAATAATTATTATTTCAAAAAATTACTTAAAAAAAAATTGGTTGGATTTTTGATTTTAGTAATCTACAGGTTATTCCGGAAGTCATGGCACAGTCAGATATCTGTTAACAATAATTACAAAAAAGACCTTTTTTTTGCTATGATGATTGGACTATATATAACACTCAAGAATGTGATACAAAACGGGCAATCGCGACTCATTTGCCACAATTATCGATTACGACATTTTTCAGTTGAGACTGAAGAATTGACCTTCTGGTAGACATTTTAGAGTAGGTATTTGAGGCACTATAAAAACTTAAAAACAATGATTCTTTTATAATATCTGAACACAAAAATACAGAACTGGCTAAAGGGTTCGCCTGGCTAAACCGACACTTTAAGATTTTAACAAGAGGCAGGCTTTTATTTAAATTTAGCATATTACAGCCAATACAAAAAAAAAAAAAAAATATCACGGAGCAACCGAAAATTGCAAGACGAATAACGGTCTGTCCTAGCAGAGCTAAAAATCAGCTAAGACTATCGAAGGTAAAACTCATCAAAATACTACCGGCAGGGAATTATTACTCATTAAAATATATAATTGAATTCCTATGAACTGAAAACAATTAAATTTTAAAGTATTGAAAAGGAAAGTCAGATGCTTGCTCATCATCAATGGGTTCCATAAAATTAATGAGTTTCTTGATTGAGCGAGGTAATCGAAGTAACAATTTATGTTATTTCTGTGTTATGGTTGTCCCATTTTTAAGTTGCGTTATACATTTTAATAAATCTTACTCTATCTCTATAGTTTTGTTTTTATCGACGCTCCAAAACAATGTTTATTTTTTTATGTATACAAATATAAATTTACGAGAATTTAGAATTGTAAAGGTAACATTACATTTAATTAAACTAAATAAAAAATAAAATCATTTTTAAGCCGAATCTCACCTAATCTCACTTAGGGGAGAGGGTAGGTCTTAGCAAATATCACTCGCATTTTTTTTTCCACAAGAAACAGAGTAAAAATGCGAAAAAACTGTGTAAAAATAAGTAAAACATGTTTCTTCACTAAAATATAGGTAATCCTACACAATTTATTACAATAAGCTTATCTTACACAATAATATTTTCTTACCTAAATTAAAAAAAGTTTTTGTTACCCAAACTCTTTTGAAGGCAATATACCCCCTTTTTTAAATTGAATGATTCTCAGAATGAGCCACTTTGCTCCGGCACAGCTAATTTCAGCATTACACCACTGACTTTATGTCAATCTACCGAACAGTAATTTATGCAAAATATTTTACTTTTACGTTTATCCAAATATCAAAATTATTAACCAAACCGCAGGGCATGTCAACAACTGTTCAAAAGCCGAAAAAATACTTTCTGCTGGATTTACATAAAATGTTTGTATTTTCGCGGGCACTGTACTTTGACGTGTATTTCAGTTTCCTGTTCATGTGTAAATTATTTTTAAAAAACAGTTTTAAAAATCTAAAATTGACAAAATTGTAAAATTTTGTAGTGATCTTGTAAATTAGTTGATAATTCGATTTTTTTGTGTCGAAAGTGTACATACTTCTAACTTGTTTTTATTTTTTGGATTTCTCTTACAAGCCAGATTGTATTTATTTCATTCTAATCTGAATACTCAGGCACTCTTTAAAATATTTTTTCAGGTTTGGGGAGCTCTTAGCATTCTTAATTTCATTTATAGAAGAGCCATTTGCCTTATTAGTTATCCCTTCCCTTTAGGTGTAATAAGTGCTAATAACTTCTATGTAGGGATAATTTAGACAAATTTAAAAGTCTTTAGTTCTAGTCGTTTATGGTTAGTTCTGGTTAGTTAAAGCGGCTTTTTATTTTCCCTAATTATATTTCAGGCGTAATAAATCGTTAAAAAGAGGGAACAGTTAAATTTTGCTTTTGCGTTGATTAGAGAATTTTTGTTAAAAAAAAATAAAGATCACCTCGAAATCTACAAAAATGGTCCTTACCATTTTTTTTCGCACCACCAATATTTTTTTCGCAAAAACGACCGTCGAAAAACCCATAACATTCCACATTGGACAGATGTGGGAGTAGGCTGAAAAATGCAGATGGGCAAAACAATTTTTTATCAAAACGCAAGAAAGTTGGTGAAGGAAATTTTCTGGGATTATTGAACACTTGCTAAGGTCTCATTATAAAAAAGAAATGTTAATAACAAAAAATATCAATAAACAAATGAGATACTCCCAAAATATTGTAAGAAAAAGCTTTGGGTTTTCCCATTCCGATGAACTTTGAATGATTAAAAAATGTACATTGTTACCCGAGTGATGAAACAATTCGTCCGCCCGCTTATAAGTGAATCCATGAAGATAGCGGCATTCTAGCGGTGGAGCGGCAGCTAAATAAGGGGACTTTTGGGTCCGGTTTTCTTGAAAACTATCAATTTTTCGAAACAAATTATTAAAACCATTTTTGTAAACTACAAATCCTCCAATTCGCATATTTTGGCAGATATTAGCGGAAACCCCATTTTTCGGGCCTTTAGGGGCCATTTTTAGCCCTTTCTCACCTGTTAATGTTAATAAACTTTTTTTTGCTCGAAAGCATCCCCCAAAGATCTAAGAATTACGCCATAAGGAAAAACTGTACATATTTATTTACAGCTTAGACTTAGACTATATTTTAATATTTTTATTATCTAAATAAATATTTTATATTTCTGCATCTTATATGTAAGCCATAAATATTTTAATATTTAGTTATAAAATTGATTTTAATTTATTTTACCATATTTTATAAACATCAGGAACAGGAATCTACCTCACTTTTTGGCGTACGAAAGGAGATGTCAAAAACGAAATAATTAATTTTGTGTACGAAATAAAAACATTTGAAGAAAATTTTTTAGGTGTACAAAACGCAAGTGTGCAAAACAAGAATAAATCTCCAATATTTTAAGAAAGACCCTTAAACAAAATCAGCTACCCCATTTTTTTCACAGGGTGTTTTCAAATTAGGACAAAATACGGCGTTGTCATTCACTCACCTATAATACCACCTAAACAAAAAGTGAATATTTTCAGAATAATAAAACCTAAAACTAAAGATAAAATCTTAAAAATCGGAACACAAATAAAACAGTTATAAATTATCAAACCCAATTAAACATTTTAGGGGGCGGAATTTTGTGCCGGGGAGTGTATATCATATGGTAAATTAAAAAAAGTAAATTACGCAGTATTTGTAATTTCGGTTTACTTTTTGCGAGGTATTTTGACGCAAATGCTAAAAATAAATATAATAAGCAAAAAATAACCTTGCCCTATTCATCTAACGGACCTTTAATGTTCTTTTGTTAAAAAGTAAAGCCACAAAATACCCTCTTTTTCGCTTTAATTTAATTTAGATTACATTCATGTCTGTCAGTTTTTTTCTAATTTTATTACTGGATTTAAAAGAGGTATTACAGTTTGTAATGACAAAAAACATTAAAAAGGTTTAATTTTTTGTTTCTTTTGAAGGTTATGGTTTGGATGGGGGAGGATAGTATTATATATATATATATATATATATATATATATATATATATATATATATATATATATATATATATATATATATATATATATATATATATATATCTATAAAAATATTTATTTTTTTGAACCTTTTTTAAGTATTTTTTAGTAGTAAGGGTGGAAGAAGCATTAAAATAATTACCACAATGATTTTTTCGAAGAAACATTTAGACGTAGGGTTAAAAAACTAAAGCTTAAAGGAATTTTAAAATTGAACATGAAACTAGCAACCAGAAAACCGAAGAATCTTTTTTTTAAGATGAAAACCTTAAATGTTTTTCCAAGTTTCTTAAACAAGGTGATTTTAAAAATTTTAAAGGGACGTCCTTTTAAAAAAAACAATAATCTAAAAAATAAAAGAAGACGGGGATTCTAAATTTATCTATCAAAGAATCAACCTTAAAAATAAATGAGCAAATAAACTTATCGCTCGGAAAAAAATATAAAAAAACTGTTACCAAAACATAACCACAAATTTTTTTGGGTTTTAATCTCTAAATTATCAAAAGGTATATAATAAGACAAAATTTTGACAGCAAAAACTAAATAATTAATAAAAAAATCAAATACTGACATTTAATCCCAAACAAGGTTAGAGAACTTTTTTGACACACAGATCCAAAAAGAAGTCGCTAAAATACTATCTTTGGGGGCCCAAATTTTAATAGATTTCAAATGAGAATGACTTACCTGTTACTTACATTGTTCGTTGAACCAAATAAAAGACAAACCAAATGACATAAAAGATAAAAAAAGAGCCGAAATTACCAAGAATAACCAACCATAAAATCAAAATCAGAAAAAAAAAAAAACAAACCCGTTACAGCGTAAAATTAAAAAACAAAAGCGCAAAAAAAATTTTTAAAAGAAAATCCTCAAATAACAGTCCAAACCCCGACAAGAGTAATAAAACCGTTAAAATAAAAACAGAATATGAGTAAAAATGCAATCCTTATTAAATGATGAAAAAACGTAAAAAAATAAAAGGTGCCCCTACGATCTATACAAAAAAAAAACAACACGTTTATTAAAAATTACTAAACGCTAGAGAAAAACTGATACCGATTACAAAACACTAACCATTCATAACGCCGCTCTCCAAAATATAGGTTTTAAAATTCATAAACAGAATATCCCTCTTAGACCAATAGTCTCCAGTGTACAATCACCAATGTATAATTTTTTCAAAATATTTAGCAAATTGTTATCAACATTACCGGTAAGAATAATCATTTTATTAAAGACTCGTTTACCTTTAAAATTTATAGACAGTATAGAAATCCTGAACATTATAAACTCTTTTCAGAGGTCTATTATATACTAACATTCCGAAAGATTTAGACAGGTAAATAAGAGCAAGATGGAATGATTTGAAAGAATATACTTCATTTACCAAAACAATTTCAGAAGCTGTCAATTAACTTAAACACAAATTATTTTCAGTACAAGAATGTATTTTAAAACAATAGGGGGTGCGCCATGGGCCCCGATCTCTCAGTTGCTCAGTTGGTTATGGAATTCCTAGAAGAAAATGTACTAAAAGAAGGTTAAATTTTAAATAACTTTTTTTAAAAATTTGTCGATGACTGCTTAGTTGCTGTCCCAACGACAAAACGAACGAAATTAAGAATTTAATAAATTTCACCCCAAGTTGCAATTTACATCGGAATTAGAAAGTAACAACACAAAACTTTTTGACATGACGCTTATAAGAAAAAAACAAAAATTACTCACCGAATGGTAAAAACCAACTTGGCGGGACGATATTTAAATTTATCACATCATTCCAAATCGCAAAAATAAGTGTTTCATTGGTCTGACAGACCGTATCACCTTAACTTCTCCAGAATTTAGACCAAGGCTCTTGATGTTAGGAAAATCTTAAGAAAAAACAATTTTAAGGAAAAAGAGATAAATAAGATAATAAAACGAACTTACAAGTTTTATAACAACTTAACTACCAACAATATTAAAATTAACAAAACCCCAAAATGGCCCTACCTTAAAAAAGAATTATGAAAAACTTAATAGTATTTTAAAAACAAACATAGTAGTTTGCCATAAAACACAAAAACTATTAATTATCTTTCACTAAATTGGCCCAACACCGATAATCGTCGTCAAATGTTTCCATCGGGTGAAACCTGTCCTGCCCAGTATATTGTGACTAGTCACTTAAAAAAAGATTAAACGGACATAAAATACGAAGAATGCACAAACAGCACAAAAAAATATAAAGAACAAAAACACGATTTTAAATAAACGAAAGGAAAAAATTGATAAAGACCAAAACTATTACAAATTACAAATCAAAGAGATGATAAATTAAAAAATGTAACAATGCAATAAATAATAGGACGACATTGCAGGACTAGCCATATTTACACAAACTTGATTAAATAATTTATAATCCCGTATAGTATATCCTCTTAAATAAATTTCCTAATACCTCCCTTAAATTTCAAAAATTGATAACATAATAAAGTAAAGAATTTGATAAAAAATATCCTAAGTATAAAAATGCCATCCATCGTTTTAATACAAAATAAAACCTCACATTCTTAAAAAAATCTGATATTAAATATGCCAAAACGTGATATAAATTGTTTATAATTGCATCCATCGTTTTTTATTCAATTTTATTAATTTTAGATTGTTATTGTTTTTTAAATGTAACCAATATTTGAAGGTTTTTGAGTTATATATGAATTTATGTATAACGTCAATTTTATATTTTTATGTGATTTTTTGAAGGAATAAAAATTTGAAAATGACCCAAACTAGGGCGAAATTTTAACTAACTTGTTGTTTAATATGGTGAACCTAAACCCAACAAAATCGAAACAAATAAATAAATATTATATATATATATATATATATATATATATATATATATATATATATATATATATATATATATATATATATATATATATATATATATATTATATATATATATATATATATATATATATATATATATATATATATATATATATATATATATATATATATATATATATATATATATATATATATATATACAAAATATATATATATATATATATATATATATATATATATATATATATATATATATATATATATATATATATATATATATATATATATATATACAGGGTGTAAAAAGTATGATGCTTACGATTTTATTAGGCGATAGTGGAGCCTCAAAACAAGTCAAAAAATCAAGAACACATGGGTCAAAAGTTAATAGTCTTCGAAATATGGCTTTTCAAAGTTTAAAAAATTTGGCAACAGCACGGTCGCTTCATCACATCGGGTCAAACGTCGAAAGTTTTTTGCAAGGGTTTACTATTCTCACTTTTTTTAAAAAGATGTTTATTTTAATTCACACCAAAATTGACCACTAAAAGTTGTCAAAAGATTGTGTGATTTGTGGAAAACTTAAAGCTGTCAACTAAAAGTTGCACTTTTTAAATAGAGCAACAAGTGGAAGATTTTTTGTAGAAAACAAAAAGTTGCTCTTCTTAAATTTAGAGAAACAAGTGGAAAAGTGTTGCCAAAGAATTGGCGCGAAAGGTTTCGTAGGTAGTAGTTCTCTAGTTCTCCAGTAGTCTTATACAAGTTGCTTGCGCAAAGCACGCAGCAACAAATCTTCCACTTTTAGTTGTCAAGCAACAAATTGCCGCAAATTGTGGAAAACTTAGTTGAAGACTTTAGTGTCGGCGACACTCCGGGGGAAACCAATATTTAGTGGAAGATTTGTCTCTCTACGAGTGGAAGACAGAAAAAGTTGCTGTATTTTGTAGAAAAAGCAACAAATTGCCGCAACTTGTGGAAAACTTAGTGAAAGACTTTGGTGTAAACACGGTTTAAGACTTAAAGGTTTCTAAAGTCAAATAATGCATTATTCCGACGAAGAGCTGCTTAAAGATATTGTAAAGGCTACCAGTGGGGTGAATATGAATCTGTTACCAAGTAAATCAAAAGAAAGATACGAGCAGCAATAAACCCAATTTTTAGATTTGTGCAAGAAGAAGCAAATTAAAAGCATAAAAAAGAGGTATTTTCGCATATTTAATACAGGGTGTCCCAAAAGGTGTGGTCCAAAGTTTGGGATCATGTAGATTGGATCAAAATAGGGTAACAACTTCATATAACTTTTTGCTCTATGGCCCTTCTTTACCGAACTATTAGCTCTTAAAGGTAACAATTTATTTTTTATTAATAACTTTTGAACGGCTTGTACGATATGGAATTTTTTTGTTGATTATTTCTAGCTAATAATTATCTTGCATTAACTGCTATAAACATGCCCCGAAAACTTCAAAGATACCAGGTCCGAACTATCAAATTTATAAAAAACTTAAATTTTTGCAGTGTTGCCATATTTAACATTTTGACCTTACTGGTAGATTCCCCTAATATTTCTATGGAAAAACAGGTATACTTTATCTTTATTGATAGGACTAGCGGTTTTCGCGTAAAATGCATTTAAAATCATTAAGGTATACTCGAGCGCTCTCGATAAGATAAACCCTGGGGCTCTCAATAAGGTAGACTTAAGGACTCCCTATGAATCTTATGTCAAAATCTACTACCAGAAGTCAATTTTCTGCTGAAAATTATAAATTAAAAGTTAAAAAAAACTTAATTTATTTTAACAAAAAAAAAACAACAAAACCATACAGCAAGATTTATTAGAAAAAATTATGTTTCATTGCGCTGCAATAAGGAATAATCCTAACATGTTGTTTCAGGTTCAAAGAGCATGTCTTAGTAAATTAAGAAAATGTGTAGCTGTACAGTGTACAGGGTGCTCACTTTGAACACATACCTTAGTTAAATTTACGCATAACAGTTATTTTTGTTGTTCTACTAATAATCATAAAGTTTCTACTTTGCTGTATGGTTTTATTGTTTTTATTTATTTTTTTTGTTAAAATAAATTAAATTTGATAGTCCGGACCTGGTATCTTTGATGGTTTCGGGCATGTTTATAGCAGTCAATGCAAAACAATTATTAGCTAGAATTAATCAACAAAAAAAATTCCAGATCGTAGAAGCCGTTCAAAAGTTATTAATAAAAAATCGATTTTCAATTGTTGCCTTTAAGAGCTAATAGCTCGGTAAAGAAGGGGCATAGAGCAAAAAGTTATATGAAGTTGTTACCTTATTTTGATCTAATCCACATGATCCCAAACTTTGGCCCATACCTTTTGGGACACCCTGTATTAATATTACTAATAATACTAATTTAAAAATGTATTGATTATTTGTTATAAATAATGTTACTTAAATATTAAACGTTTAAAAGTTAGTGTTTTTTTTATAGGGTCGTAGTAAAAATAATGTTCCTAACTCTTGCGTAATCGCCTTCAGGAAAGTATCACTTTCCGCACTTGTTCTGAAAACCGCTATTCCCAATAAACCCAAAAAAAGCTTTTATCGATACAGAATCAACAATAATAAATCACGTCTTTAACTTATTTTAACTGTTCTATAAAGAACAAAACATGCTACGATATAAAAAGGAATTTTAAAAAAACATCATTTTAATAAAAATTATATTTATGCTCTTTTTGAAAAGTAGGTTAACACTTCTATTAAGTGCGACTTTCAGCTTTTACTATTTTTAATCAAAATATCTATAAATATAAATAAAGTTCCTTAAGTAACTTCTGGTTGTAATTTCCGAAAGTAATAAACCTCAAAATTTATAATTTAAAAAATATTATGAAAAGGTAAAAATAACTTGTTTCTTTTTTCGATGTTATTTTAACCCGATTTTTAAAAAATAGTGTAGGCTATATTAACTGTTGCTGAAAGTTTTTAAAAAGCCGATGATACCTGTACTTTGTACATGGATTTCTATTTAAAATTGCCCAAAACAATTTTCAATCGATGCTATTTGCGTTTTATTTTGGAGGCTTGTTTTTTAATGTAATCTGATTTTTATTACAATGAAATAAAAAAAAACATGATTTTAAAATCCAAAAATAGGTGAAAATTGAAAATTAAATACAAGTTGTTAAAAACTAACAAAAGGATTTTCTTAAAAAGAAGGAAAAATATTTTAAGGGGTTAGGCCACTGTAAACACTTGAAAAAACGTCTTTTTGTCAATTTTTGAAGGAAAGAAAAAGGCAAATAAAAAATATTTTTTAGCATGTTATTGCTTCGCGGCACGCAGGATAACTTATGCGAATTTTAATCTGAAACAAGGCAACAATTTTTTTCTTAATTTACATGAGTACAGCTAGTGAAACAAAAACATTGATTTCTGGGTATTTGGTAGGTGTTTGAAATAGAAAGTCGAATTTTCGACCAAAAAAATGACCATTATTTGTTTATAACAAATGTTTTAATTAATTTATCGAAAATTTCATTCTAAATATGTGTTAAAAATATCTAGCAAAAATATTTAAAACTGATTAGGTTATGCTGCATGCCTATACAAAAAGTCGTGATTTGAGATATACGCGTTTAAAGTTTGTATATAAAAATATGATAAATTTGACTATATAATTTTTTTTCCATGAATCTGCAATTCCAGGACTATATGGCTGCATACATTTAAGCGCGTATAGGGTATATTCTGTCATTTTGTAGATGACCGACGCGCCGCAGGAAAAGTGCGAAATTTGAAAGATTTTTTTAGGTTTAATTATCTTTGCCTTACATTTTAAAAGCTACAAAGTATCTATTTCAACCAGATAAAAAAATCGATTTTTTGAAAATTCTACAGTGGCCCCTTAATCGAAAAAAAAATTACATCTGCAGATTTGCATGTTTTGGAGTCCTAAAATTTAAAAAACATGCTTACTTAATTTCGTTAGTCTATCGTTCTGTTGGTGTTGTAGTTTAAAAGACAAGCCAAACTCTTTGCTTAACAATTTGCTGCTAATTCTACTCTTTCAACAGTTGCTCCTGTTTGCGTATTGGCATTGTCTTCTATGGCAAGATGCAATCTTAGATAAATGTATGTTAAATCACGGAAGACAATGTTCCAAGTTCCTAGTTCCTAGTATTAATTCAAATGAAAATGATTATTATTTAGAAATAAAAGTTGTAAGATTTTTACTTGTGTTTTTAATTCAATTAATTCTACGCTAGTAAATTAACCCACACTTTTTGACACCCTATACATTTTTTTCTGACGGCGACCCTGATTAAGCAAAGGTTTTCTAACGCAGAAAAGAATGTCGACCTTTTTATGGGAAAAATTATTATTGCATTAGCCCCCCAGAAAATAAAATTCTTCAAACAAATTTAGATATCATTTTTATAGAATTTTCAATTAATACCAGACTGGAACATCAAAAATCTTGTTCAAGTTAATTTCTCAAAAACACAATCATGCTAGCTGTCGTGAAAAAAGTCAAAATTAGAAAGTCTCGAAAAGAGTAGTATGTACTAAGCACGTGCCAAGAAAGATGTAACTCAGCAGTAAGTATCCTGTAGAGCATTTACACAAAATAACCAAGCTTTAAATTGACACTACATATATATTTAACTCTTTTTTTTAATTGCCGAGAAATAAAAGATTTTCGTAATATGCATCTAACGGTTAAAGATTTTGGTATTTTTAGAGACAACTGTTGGAAAAAATTAATATCGACTACAGGTATAATAAATGTGTCTAATAAACTTAATCAAAGGAGAGGAACTGAAAAGTGTAAAAGTACTTCAAAGGCGCAACATGACACGCTTCAACGGCATCGCTCTGAAAGAATTCATTGATAGTCAGACAGTAACGAGATATAATAAAAACTCTTTGTTTTACATTTTTAAATTGTATTTTTATAAATAGTGAATAAAATAGGGATGTTCACTTAAAAAATATATATATGTATGTTTCTTTCGATGTGATTCATTAGAACAGGGGTCTCCAAACTACGGCCCGAGGGCCACGTCCGGCCCGCGGACAGATTTTGTCCGGCCCGCGGAGAGCTAGCATACTTGAAAACTCCTTTTAAAGAACAAATAATTTTTATAGCAAATTAAATTTAGTTTACTGAAGTATTCTAATTTTATGTTGAATAATTATTAATATGACATCTACATTGATATGGTCATGGGCTAACTCCGCTAACTCATAACATTCTTGTAGGCTTATTGTTATTGTTTTTGTGATAAGTTGGATAAAGAAACACAGAATTGTAATGAGTAAAGACATGTATAATATGCAGAAAATTTAACTTCAGTATATAATAACTAACCCAAAATTTTTGAAATGAATCCAACTAACATTTTATACATTTTAAATAATCACATAACTTATAACAAACATAATGACATATGAAATACTAATGAGATTTATGTAATTGAGATTTTCCACTGACAATAGTTTGTAGTTGTGGACTAATTTTACTTGTACCAATTATTAAAAGAGATTTAAGATGCTCATCAGTTAATTTCGATCTGTAAACATTTTTTGTGTACTTCATTTTGGAGAAGGTTTTCTCACACAAGTAAGTAGTACCAAAAACAGAAAACAGACCACGAGCAAATTTATGCAAATTATCAAATTGTGTCAGTGGAAGACTCTTATAAAATTCCAACAAAGATGAGTTTTGATATTTGTTCTTAATTATATCACTGCATTGTAGATCAATCATTTCCATTTGAAGTTCCGGCTAGGGTTTCAATGTCAGTATCAAAAGGATTCTGAAAATCTTAATTTGATTCGCAATGGCATCAAAGTCCGAGAAACCCAGTATCAAAATTTATCTTCAAAGCACTCAAAGTTTCGATTGCAAAATCGATAGGAAACCTAGTCTCAGTAGTGTGGCTGAATATTTCACATGTTTTAAAATGTGAAAACATTTACTTCGTAGTTGTGATTGAAACAGTCTCAATTTCTTCCGGAATGATTTGATATTAGTGTATAAATCAGGAAGATGCTGGTTTTCTCCTTGCAATCCCAAATTCAGTTCGTTCACATGTTTTGTCAAATCAACATAGAATGCAACTTCCACAGCCATGCGTTGTTTTATAATTCAGTAAGAGGGCGATGCTTTTAATTCAAAAAAATTCGATCACTGCTCGAAGTTCAAAAAGCGCAGAAGGACTTTCCACAACCAAGCCAGCGTACGGCAGTATGATAAGGTAAGTCAGTTTCTCCAATCTCTTCAATAAATTGTCGGAATTGTCGGTGATTCAGCCCAAAAGATCTGATAAAATTAACAGTTGATATGACTGGTTTCAGAACGTCAGACATATCCAAACATTTTCCGCACAAAGACTGTTGATGAATGATACAAGGTAAGACTAATGGTTTTGAACCACCGTCATTTTCCACAGCCTTTGACACAAGAGCGACCACTCCTTTATCTTTCCCACTCATGTTTTTGCCTCCATCAGTTGTAATACATTTCAAGTTTTTCCATCGAAGGTTCTTTTGATTAATGGCCATTTCAACTCCTTTAAAAATATCTGTACCAGTAGTTGTGCCATAAATACTATACATATCAAGAAGTTCTTCGGCACTTCATAGCTTTTATCTACTCCTCGAATATAAATCAACACCTGAGCAGTATCTGACACATCCGTTGACTCATCCAAGGCCAAAGAAAACCACTCAAAATGTCCATTTTTGTCGAACAGTTGAGAGGATATATTTTCACGATGTTTTCACCCTTCGAGTCACAGTGTTTGCTGACATACTGACAGTTTTTAATAAATTTACCTTTTCAGGGCACATTTCTTCGGCTACTGCAATTATGCATTCTTTGATCATTTCTCCATCGGTGAATGGTTTTCCACGTTTGCAATTTCAAGAGACACACGAAAGTTGGCACGAGTTGCAGCCTCTTGTTCAGTTTTGAGTTTTGTATGAAGATTGCTGGATTTCAATCCGCGCTGCATAGCTTGAATTTTTCTGTCCGCAAACTTCCTGTATATTTTGAGTAATTTGGAAAATGTTTTGTTTCATAATGACGTTTAATGTTATATTCTTTGAGAACGGCTATGCTTTCATTGCCAAATCAAACATAGCGCCTTGTTACTGGACTCAATTACAAATACTGAATGTTCCACTGATCTTTAATTTTCTGCATTCACTATCAATTTTTCGCTTCTTTTCCATACTACTAATTCACAGACAAAAGCAACAATTCAAATCAAAATACTGTTATAAAGATGTCTTAAACTTAAACACGCACAAACACGTTTTAAGGAGGTATGCAATATTTATTTAACAACAGTGTCATAGGAACTGACTTGTGGTTGCGCCACTAGCCTTCTTATATATTCCAATTACTGCATCTAGAGTGAGTGGAAGACACCAGAACTTTCTCGAACCAACGAGATTATTCTGTACGTGCTATTAGCGCCATCTGTTAGCGATAGAAGGTACTACCTATTTCCCTTGTGTCCACCAGATGTCGTGTCACGTTACTCCTCATGGCTCGTACTCTACGGCTAATCTAGAAATTACAGATAATGACAGGAAAATTAATATTATGCAGTGTTGCGTTTTGCGGACTTTAGTCCGATTTGCAGCCTTTTAAACGTTGTGTACTTTTTTGGACTTTTTTTTTCATCAGTGGACTATTTCACTCTACACCGGCAACAATGATAATATGGTTTTGGCCCTCGGAACTTACTGGAGTAATCAGTATGGCCCTAAGGCTGGAAAGTTTGGAGACCCCTGCATTAGAAGATTGCATTAAAGCTTGCGATGCATGCGTAAATATAACTATAGTAACCATTTTTTTCTCAAACTACAAACTACAAACCGGGGTAGATATCTACTCCAAATAAATTTTGATAAGTAAATAATAATAAGTAAAATCGTAACTGTACTTTTAAATAATTTTTATATTTGTTAAATTTTAATTTTTTATGAATATTTATTTGGTTTTTCCATTGCTCGGATTCTCAATTTGTTTGAATTTTCAAATTCCCAAGTAAATAGACTTTTTTAGCAAAACATTGATGCCAATTTTTTTCTATGCCTTATGTGTCGTAAATTCCGATGGAAATTTGAAAATCGGTTGTTTAGAATAATAGTTATGAATTTTTGTTTGTTGACAGTTTTTCAGTACTTATAACTGTTCAAATCGATTTTTAACCAACTAAATCTTGATAAAATTGAATTTGCTATTTACCATTCTGTTGGACATAAAAAAACGAAAAAATTTTAGTACCCATAAGTCAGATTACTGCTTTTCAGAACGATTTTAAAAGCAAAAATCCTGTAGGGTTAATGTTTACCCCGGTTTGTAGTTTACAGGTAAAAAAATGGTTTTGTAATTCTAGAATTATTTTTCAACCTGTAAGGTTTGAGAAAAAGTGTTTTTGATCTTACAATTAGTTTAAATATTTATAAGTTATTTTGTACAACTTTGGGATCTGTTGTTTATAATCGGACAAATTCTAAGTTTTGGTTAGTTCTGGTTTGTTATTAGTGTGGATATTTAAAGCATAAAAAATGCCTTATAGCCAGTCTAAAATTTCATTGAGATCCAAACTGACTTCCGGAAAGCCCGGCGAAACATTTAATGAGTGTCAGCGGTATTCCAAAAGAAAGTTTGTATTTCCATTTTTATTATATAAACTTTGTAATTAGCTTTCTTTGTCCCAAAAGGGGTTAAAAAACCTTATTTTAAACTTCTTACGATTTTTACACTTGAAGGAGTTAGGTTTTACGCAAATTTAATATTTGGTTTTTTAATAAATTATGTATTTGTTGGAAAATGCTTTACTCTTGTTGTTATTGTATCGAAGTAATTGTGATAATAGCCCTAAGATTTCTGGTTTTTTCTTTTCCTCAAATGAAGTGTTAAAAAACAAAAGATACTTATACTATTCTTTGCAAAAATTTAATTTTTTAACTTAAAATTAGAGTTCACTGTATACCATTTTCATCGACTACCGGCGCCATTTTGGATGTAGTAGGCTTTTCCCTGGAGTCAGGGAGGTCCATTTAAACAAAAGCATGCGCAGTAAATCGAAAATTTTATATTGGACATGTAAATAGTGCTTGTATACCTTCAATACATCAAATAATAAATATTGTCGAAGATAATACTAGTACGGATAGATGGTTCATTTAAATGGGGCGCTCTGAATCAGTTCGGACATATCAATGCTTCCGTAAATGCGAATAAAATTAAGTCGGTAACCCTGCCCCAGCGAAACGAGTACGAAACCATGTGTGAACGTTGCCAATGTCTGTTGCTTTTACCTTATTCGAATACGAATACGAAGCGGGGCTAAACGGGTTGTGTATTTTCTGTCGCGTTTCATCACGCCAATAGTAAAGGCCTGCCGGCAACACTGTTTAACTTTCGTTCAAGGATTGAAATGTATAGCGCGAAAATCTCTCGATGGACATCGGCTCGCGTTAGCCAAAGTCCATTAGGGGTATCAAAAATATAGCATTGAATGGTTTATCTTATCCGTAGTAGTATTATCTTTGATATTGTTTCGTTACACCTCCTATAAAACTAGGATTCTCGTTAGATATTTTAATTAAATTTGGCATACATATACTATGTATTCAGAACCATTTTTAGTGTACCACATTTTTTTAATTTCCACCAGTGCGTTCGTGCGGAATTTGACTTATTTTGGCAGACATTAATGGTACGCCACGATTTCTCTTAAAATAAAAATTATTTTTGAAATTCCCAATAATATTTAAGAAAAGGGTTGATGATAAAGATGAAGAGACGAATCTGATGCACGGTTTTCCCTTAAAAATAAAAACCTTTCTGTGCATGATCATAAAAATACCCAATTTAATTTTTCTAGGTGAAAACCTTACGTTGGACTAAAAAAATTAAAAGATTAAATTTTTATAATTATAATGTACATGTATGCCAAATTTCATTAAAAAATATAAAGTGGTATACAGATATCCATATATATATATATATATATATATATATATATATATATATATATATATATATATATATATATATATATATATATATATATATATATATATATATATATATATATATATATATATATATATATATATATATATATATATATATATATATATATATATATATATAATTTGCAAATGTGGATATATTTATATGTAAAATAGGTATATATATATATATATATATATATATATATATATATATATATATTTTTCTGTCCACGTGATCCTGAAGTTATGGCTGAGCTAAAATTATGAAATTTGGCACAGTGGTAGTCTTTAGCAGTGGCTAGAACCTAACGAAGCCCGTTTTGAATTTCGTCCCCGGGACAAAAATAGGAGCAAAAAAGTGTTTTTTTACCGTTAGCCGTACGGAAGGCGTTTTACGGAGACAGAGGCTACTTAATATTATCTCTCGCCTGGCGGAGACAGGCTTTTCATCTAGTTAATAATAAATGATTTATCTTTAAAAATTTTACTACCCTGTATCTCAATAGTTAAGTTATTTAGGACATACGTTCATATGAAGTTTTTTCCTTAAAATAAACCCAAAAACTGACTCCTTAAATATTGACATTCAATAAGAAAACACCCTGTATAATGTAAAAAACTTTACCCCTCATAATGTTTTATTTCTCTTAAACAGTTGATTTTATCGATGTCAATCAAGAATACATTTTTTTATAGTTTAAGGTTAAAGCTATCAAAAATAATATTATTGAACATTTATCATACAGGGTGTTAAAAAAATTGCTATTATTGTGTCAGAGCTAGACCGTCCCTGGCAAACTAAATAAGCCAAATATGATTTAATGGGTTCATTTTAAGAAGACTTATCTAATAACCCTAATTAAAAAAAACATTAAATTACGCCTCGTATTTTAAAAGTTATTAAAAAAAAACGATTTCCAGGGGCGTCCGTTATGTACCTGAATGTCGGTAGGGTAGGGTCGTAGGAGAAACGTTTATGGGAACTTGTCATAATATTTTTAGGTTTTCTATCAGATTCCGAGAGATTGCTCACATATTCTGGGGTACCCTGTATAAATAACTATTAACTTCCTACAACTCTGTAAACTAAATACATATTTTAAAAGTCGATTACAATATGGATGTTTTTGATGCAATGCTTGTTAATACGATGGCTTTTGGAGAAAAAATACATTTTTTTTTAACTTTCATTAAAGGGACCTTTTCTTTATTGCTAGAAACCTTGTACGTTGTGTTTTATTTTGTAACTGACCTACTGAAGGTAAATTAAATTTAACTGCAACTTTTAATTAACGCTGCAAATTGCATTCGCAACTGCAAAAATAGTACGCTAATTGACGGCATCAAAAGGTTCGATCCGACACCCTTCAACGCTAATCAGAATTGATTGATAAATTTAAAATAAATGGAGAAAATTAAAAAGGCTTTTTCGGAATATCATAAATCAAAAGTAAAAATTATTAATACGTCCTGGACGTGGATGTGTATGTACAGTCAAAAATAAAAGTTATGATTCAGAGAGCAAGTTAATCCAATACCTAAGAATATTTTTAAATAATAATAATGCTACTACATTTAAGGTAGTTTACTCGTTAAATGGCTTTTTTTAAGAATTTAATGAAATTGAAATATAGAGTTAATAAAAATGTCTTATTTAATTGTGCATAATTAACATTGTCGATATCAAGCCATGCGTTCATTTCGGAATATCTCGAAAACGGTTTTACGAGGTTTTTAAAAACTAATACAATATAAATCACAGTATTGTAAAATTAAAAAAAAACTGAATTTTTTAATCGTTTCCTTAAAAAATGTTGATTTTTTGAAGTTTAATAGGTCTGTTTGTTATTAAGAAAAAATGTACAGGGTGTCCAAATAAGAAAGGACGCCGGCTGTATCAGAAAATGTTTATCGCACAGCGTTGGGGAAAAAATATTTTTAGTAAAAGTGATCAAGAGAAATAGCTGAAAATTATTTTCAAGTTTCTGAATTGGCCGCTAGGGGGAGTAACTGCAATCTTGATTCTAAAAAACTGATGTTTCTGTAAATTTTGCTATATTAACCGAAAAAAAAAAACCTGATTTTTAAAGTCAAGGATAATCTGAACCTTTTTTGTTTGACAATTTTTGCTTCATCTCTAAAAATAAAGTGGTGGCGGGTATTTAAAGGTTTTCGTAAAACACACCCCGTATCTTCGAAACGGCTGAGCCGATTTTAACAAGCCTAGGCTAGTTGACAAGAGCTTTCTGGGCTATAAATGTTATAAAATTTAAAGTTTTGTTAGTTTCACATATCGCCGCTAGAGGGCTCTTTTCGACATTCCGACAGAAATGGTTAATTTTCTTACATAAATTAAATGCATTGTTTTTTTTTTCATGAAAAAGTAGCTGAATAATGCCTTAACAAGCTCCGAAAACCGTATCTCGATATCTTGTTCCTTACCTAAAATTTAGGCCAAAGGAAATTTTATACGTCAATATCTCAAAAACTATAAAAGATACAAAAAATATTATATAACATAAATTATGTATTTTTACAAAACTTTTAATTTAGGTTATAAAATCTTTTTGTAAAATGCAATACTTTACGAGTTATAATCAAAAGATCGAATTTTCAGGATTTTTTCAAGGTATAGCCTTAGAATTCGCTTTTTTGATATAAAGTACTGCATATAGATAAAAATATTATAAAACCTAAATTAGAGGTTTTGTAAAAATACACAATTCATTCATATAATATTTCTGGTAGCTTTTATAGTTTTTGAGATATTGACGTATAAAACTTTCTTTTAGTCTAAATATTAGGTAAGAAAGATATCAGATGCGGTTTTCGTTTAGTTTGTTTAGGCATTATTTAGCTACTTTTTCCAAAAAAATTATACCAATGTATTTAATTTTTTTGGAAAAAATTAACCATTTCTGTCGGACTGTCGAAAAAACCCTCTAGAAAACATCTGAAACTAACAAAACTTCAAAAAATTTTAAAATTTATACCCCAAAGAATAGCTCTTTTCAACTAACCTAAATTTGTTAAACTGGGCTCACCTTTGAAGTTACAGTGTGTTTTACGGAAACCTTTGAATACCCACCACTATTTTTAGAATATAGCAAGTCAACAAAAAGGTTTAATATCCTCGACTTTAAAGATAAAGTATTTTTTTGTTAGATTAAATAACAAAATTCACAGAAACATCACTTTTAGATTTAAGATTGCAGTTACGCCCCCTAGCGGCTTTTTTAGAAAAATAATTTCCAGCTATTTCTCTTGACCACCCTTACTTAAAATATTTTTTACCCAACCTGAGGAACAGCTAAAGCGGAGAATATTGCAAAAATTTCGTGAGGTCGATTTAGCAACGGTCCAAAGGCTTATGGCTCATGCAAGACCAAAACTACGTGCCATCGAAGAACATGGACCTATGTATATTCTATAAAAATACATTATAAAGTTTAAAATTGTAGGAATAATTTTTCATTGGTAATTTTATTTAATTTCTAACCAAAAAAAAAATTTTTTCGAAAACTTAAGGGACATACGTTATAATATATGTCATTCATGCCTATTACATTTAATTGATACATTCATGTAGTAAATATACATCTAGAGTAGACAATATATTTGCTCTTTTTTCTAGAAAATTGGTGTTTCAATTTAATAAATATTAGTAAAAAAATGTATTTCTACTGTTTTATTAGTTACTGCCCAATATATCCCACCATTCTTTTTGAAAACAAAAGAATTCAAAGAATTTTATGTATATTTGTGTTATATATGTATAATTTAAGAAATTAATCTAGTTCTTTTTTTTTTTTATGATGTACCCCAAAACTATAACATGGGAATAAAAAAAAAACCGAGGTGAGTAAAATTTTGAGAGCTAATTTACGATGAATAATGGGGGGGCGTTATTGTAGAAAAGTTTTCCAAACACGATTAGTGTAGAAAAACAAGAAAGACCGGGCTAGTTTGGTCTTGGTCTTGCAAGTCTGCTCTTGGTCTTGGTCTTGCAACCAAAAAGGGGCTTGGTCTTGTCTTGTCTTGAACCACCCGGTCTTGGTCGTGGTTTGGGTCTTTGCAAGAGTCTTGCTGGTTTTAAATTAAGCAATCTTAAATAAAATATTTTTTTTAAATTCTTACAAAAAATAAAGATGAAGACTATATGTTTAGCTTTAAAATTTTAAAAAATACTAATTTTAACCTTACATGTACATTTAAATTATTTGATTTAAAAGCATATTTTAAATGTGGGGTTTTTTTTATTTATGCCTTCATTTTTGGTTAAACTGAGATACAACCTGCTTTTATACATTTTTGGCATATAAAAACATTTTAGTGATAAAAATTATTATTATTTTTTTTTTTTTGAAGCATATAAAATTAAAAAAAAACAAAACTGTTACTGTCAGCAGAAAAAAAAGACTTTTTTTTTCCGATGTGAAATTTCCGGAGAAAAATTCTAATATGTCTGATTAAAAAAAAACATTTGGGAACTTTTTGTTCAAACTTTTTTTTTTTTAAATAAGTCAAACATTTGCCGAAAAACTTGGGCTACTTTATAAACATTCTGCATATACAAGGGGGCTCGATGGTCGATAAAAATGATATTAGGGTTAAAAAAACCCCCCCCCCCGGGAACCCCCAAAAATTTATCTTCCCCGCATCCGAAAATTTATGGGGTTTAAAAGGAGGGTTTTTAAAAATAACATACAATGCGCAAAGAGGGCCTGACGCGGCCGCTTGACCCCCCTTTTTTTTTATTACTGTTTAGAAAGCGTCCATGCCTTTCCTGCGGTCCCGGGTCCCGACGGCCCTGATTTACAGAAACGGCCAAAATATGTTGTTGATTTTTTTCCATTTTGTACGTAATACAACTATCTTGTAAGGGTTAGATGGTAAAATTATCGAAATAACATATTGGTTGGGGGGGAGATTTTTCCCACAGTTAATTAAATTTTCTTCTAAAGTCATCTACATTTACAATCTCAACAAATCGTGGTTCGTAATAGATCCTATTTATTTACTTATCCTATTAAAAATTTTAAATTTTGTTTTTTAAAAGACATTATCCTTAA